>JAHNEJ010003571.1:0-160879 GCA_022559845.1 Amorphophallus konjac | reverse complement strand
CGTAATGGTAGTGGAAATGGCGAAGGCGATACCGATGCGGGTTGATGAGAGAGAGGTGCTACCCGGGCAAGGTGAGGGGGTTGCATGACGATAGGGTTGGAGGTATAAAGAATGGAGGTACTTTCCTGGTGCCACACCTGCTCTCTCCCGACTTCCGGGAAGGAGGAGATGGGGTTAACCTGATGATTGGGCTGTTGGTGCTCCGGTAGTGGATTCTGGATTATGCCCATGTCGGGCTGTTGTTGTGGGGCCTGCTGAGGCTGCTGTTGTTGTTGTGGTTGCTGTTGCTGTTGCTGTTGTAACTGCTGCTGTGGCCTCTGAGGAGGTCTCCTAGCCTTGAGAGCCGCGACGTACCGTCTCATCTCATCCCAATCTATTTGATGTTCATCGTTCATATCATGTATGTAATCTTTGAAATGGAAGCAGTAATCTACTGTGTGTCCCGGCTGCCTGTGGTAAACACAGTATTTGGAGGTATCAACATTGGGGGGCCACATGAGCCTTTCTCTGGGTAAGGCGAGTTGGTTTGATGCCATGAGGGCATTAAAAATGTCTGTTAAAGTTTCTGGCAATGGTGGATAGTAGGCTCTCTTGGGACCGAGCGGCCTCCTTTGTTGCTGTTGGGGACCATAGTTCCCTGGAGGTGGAACTTGGTTGTACTGAAGCGGTGGTTGTTGTTGCTGAGGTTGTGGTTGTTGTTGCTGGGGTTGGCGTAATGGAGGCATATTATCCTGGGGTGGATTATTTTGGGGTGGAGGACGGAGAGGGAAAGGACCTGGTTGAAGGGGGAGTCGGGGCATTTGTGGAGGCCTTGGGTTGACTGCATAGTTGGCATTGTTGACCGCACTGACTTGCTCATTTGTCACGACCCCTTCTGTGGCTCCGCCCGGGACACCAGCGCCTGTCTTTCTGACCACTTTGGGCTTCGGCGACTCAAACATATTCATGATGGGGGAGTCTTTTAGTTGGGTTTGGATGTACCGGGCCCTTTCGTAGAGTTCCTCCATTGTAGTCAGTTTATTCATGGCCAGGACATGTCTGAACTGTGGGGTTGCATTAGACACAATCATTTTCACTTGTTCGGGCTCGGAGAGGGTATCCCTTATTCTCTCCGCCAGAGACCTCCATCTATCAGCATATCGGATAAAATCCTCGTCGGGTTTCATCTTTTCGGCCACTAGGTCGGTAATGGAGAGTGAGGGACCGACCCTATCCCTATATTTCTGCAAGAACCTTCTCTGAACTACTTCAAAATTCTCGGCCTCGCGGGGCTCCAGAGAATAGAACCACTCAAGCGCGGGACCATCCAATGATCTCCGAAAGAGGTACGCCAGGGACCTCTGATCATTTTGCCAGTAGGAGGACTCATACATGAAGTCCTTGAGGTGAATGAAGGGGTTGCCGGTACCGTTGTATCTGCGGTACGTGGGCATTTCGGAAGGAGGAAGATGAATGACAGGGAGGATTGGCAAAGCAACCTCCGGGGTGGCTTTCACGTCCACCATCTTTCTCAGATTTTGAAACTGCTCATCCATGCGATTGAACCTATTGAGGAGCGATTGGGCGAGCTCCTCTGGGGGTGAAGGTGGCACTTGCCATTGGGGGAGAAACTGTCTCCCGGAGACTTGAGGGGGAAACCCGGAATGAGAGGGAACTGTCGGACCACCGACAGTTGGTCCTGGCTGAAACGGTGTGTGAGGAACACCGGGAGTTTGAGATTGTGACGGGAATTGGAATGAGGGAGGTTGTTGGCTCGCTTGTCCTTGAAGCGAGGGAGACTGGATGGCTTGCGCCAATGAAGGAGATGGAATGGCCTGCACGGACTCGTGGAGAGGTGCGATAGCCGGAGTTGATTCCTGGGGCGTGGGGGAAACAGATTTTCCCTTTAGAATGGCCTGGAAGGCCCGGAGCTGTTCAGAGGTAAGCTCCGTGTTGGCGAGGACGCCCAGTAAGGAAGTGATATCCTGTGGCGGGGACGTGTCCCCGGCAGTAACATGCACCTCATGCGAGGGGTCATGAGAAGGACCCGAGTCCATAGCATAGACTCGCGGGTCGGCTGTCAAACCACGGCTAGGGTGGTTCTCCTCAGAAGACTCGTGAGACATGCTCACAGTTCTCCCAGAACGCAAAAACATACACTAGCAAGTAGGTAGCAGAGATTATCAAACAAGTGGATGCCTTTACGCCCTTTTTTTTTGTTTTGATTTTGATGATTTTTTTTGTGTGTTTTTAGCGAGATCCGAAGTTCACACAAGATAGGGACCCTAGTTTATTTTTTGTTTCACCGCCGTGTCAGCTAGGGTCTCTCGTCTCACCACGAATGAAATGACTAACTTCGGGGAACTTCAATGGTACAACCAGCCCAGTGAACGAAGAGGAGATTCTTCGATGTTGGGGACTTACGGAGGTCCCAGTGTAGGAGATTCTAGTCCGTTGAGAGGAATTCCCAAACGGAGAGTCCTTCCTTCACCGGGAAAGGGTGATCCTCAAAAAAAATGAAAAAAGGATAGAAAAGAGGAATGGATGTATGCAATGGAATGCTGACAGATATATGGAGTGGGAAAACAACAGAAATAACAAACATGTAATAAACAAAGAACCAATCAGAACTGACGGTGCTGCCGTGAGCACAACGGGGGCGCGCGTGGGCGCCAAGGTGGAGAGGCACGGGTGGTGCCGAACTTGCAAGGGTAGCCGAGAGGAAGCAGTAGAAGTCCCACCGTGATCGCCAATCTGTGAGCGACGTCACGCGGTTCGGAGAAGAGCTGGATGCGGGGAAGAGGAAGAGAGCGCGCGGGCTCCTCTTTTTTGTTTGTTTTGTTTGCTGCAACACAGAAATGAGAGGAAAGAGAGAAGGGGCCACCACGGGAGATTGCTCCGGCGGGGCGAGCGGGACAAGTATGATATAGCAAAATATGGGGATTAAACGGCCATAGCGGGAAGTGACTCGCCGCGACCTCGGGGGGACGGGAATGATGCAAAAATTAAATAACAAGAATTGAAACGGCCATTGGGGAAGTTACTCGCCGCGGCCTCGAGAATATGAACAGAATATAACAGAATATAGAGAAAATATGAGAACAGAAATTTAAACGGCCATTGGGGAAGTGACTCGCCGCGGCCTCGATGATATGAGCAGAATATAACAGAATATAAAGAGAATATAAGAACGGAAATTTAAACGGCCATTGGGGATGTGACTCGCCGCGGCCTCGATGATATAAGCAGAATATAACAAAGCATAAAGAGATCGTAGGAATAGAAAATTAAACGGCCATTGGGGAAGTGACTCGCCGCGGCCTCGATGATATAAGCAGAATATATAACAAAATATAAAGAGAATATAGGAAACAGAAATTTAAACGGCCATTGGGGAAGTGACTCGCCGCGGCCTCGATGATAAGATGTGATCGCCAGGGGCCAAAAGACCCCAAAATAAGAAGGTGATCGCGCCTACCTCAAAAGCGGGAGATGGCGGGTTGCTTCTTCCTCTCCTTCCGGCCGGCCGACGGAGAGGGCTTTCCTCGGGTACCCTTGCAAGACAACGACAAATAAATGACAAGTGGATTAGAAAGATGGAGGTGTAGTATTCGAATCCTTGCGATAAAAATAACGAAATGATGGCAAGACACACACCTGGTTGGTGTTATCTTTTAAACCCCTCTCGGACTCGAGTAGGAGGAAAATGAGATGATGGATGTAAGAAGTATAAGAGAAGAGGCCCCCTTGTGAAGGGGGATAGATGATGCAATATGATGAATGTAAAGGACTATGGAGAAAAAGGGGAAGAAAAGGCTTATTGGATGAGCCGAGGGTGAAATCCGGCGGAGCTCCGGCAGCGTGGGGACGACGTGGAAGCGCGGTGGATGAAGACGACCTTCCTCTCGCGAGCGTGAGCACCCGAGAAGCCGACAGAACCTCCACCTACAAAAGAACCCACGGGTTAGAAAAATGACTCCGTAGCCTCTGGGCTCCGGCAGCCTATCGGATCACTGCTTAGCTCCCCTAGAACTGAGGGGGTGGGCCTCTATTTATAGAGCTCCGGAAGGTGGAGGCGTCCAGAACCCTGGACACCTCCATCAGGGCCGAAATAATATTTTATTCTATTTTTATTGATTTTTTTAGAATACTTTTATGGGGGCGTCCAGGGTCCCGGACGCCTCTAACAGGTCCACCGAAAACCGACGACGGCCGCACGCGGTTTGGCACAACGCGTGGTTTTGTGAGCGGCGCCTCGTGATTCAGAAATGGGCGCGTCCAGTCAGCTGGACGTCTCTAAATTTGGCTTTTTTCACACACGACAAACCGTCGTTCGGTGGCCGGCGCCCGTGAGTGAGTTAATGGAGGCGTCCAGGGGCCTGGACGCCTCCAAAAGTTTATTATTTTTTATTATTTTTGTCTTTTATGCCAAGGCTGGCATTTTATATATTTTTTTTACATGTTTTTATGGAGGCGTCCAGGGGCCTGGACGCCTCCATTAATATATATACATTTTTTTTAATTTTTTTATTTTTATATGCCAACTGGCAATATATATATTTTTTTATATTTTCTTTTTATGGAGGCGTCCAAATGCCTGGACGCCTCCATTAATTTATTATTTTTTATTATTTTTTTATTATTATTTTTTTTATTTAATTTTGGGCCCTGAAGAAAAAATAAAATAAATCAAAATCATGGGGGCGTCCAGGGGCCTGGACGCCCCCATTAAGACCCACCCGGGTCCTTGGATCAGGCGTCGGCGGCCGCCTGGCAGACCCCCTTCTTGATTCCGGAACCTCTTGATGCGTTCGACTGGTGTTGATGCCGTCCGAATGCCGTGACGGGACGATTCCGGATGCCGAAAAGGGCGGAAGAAGACTCAGGAAAAGGAAGCACTCGAGCGATTCGAAATGCGTAGGCCATCGCGGGGCGTCGTATAGTAATATGAGACTTTCATATGAGACGTCAAGAATGGCGTGTCTACACAAGGCCCTGGAATCCTTGCGGCCAGATAAGAGAAGGAAAATAGATGACCCTGAATGTGACTGGTATAGATGGTTCGACATGAATGACATTGCCATTACTCTAAGCCGACTGTTTATGCCAACTGACCCGGAATGGCCGCCATTGATTCATGAGCTAATTGAGAAGCCAGCAGTGATCACATACAAGAGACAGTTGTTAAGTGATTATACAGATACCGGAGAGCCTGATGTGCCGTTCGAGGAGGGTTGCAATATAGACAGGCTGTGGGCCGACCTCTTTCTTACCAAGTCCGTTCACCCAACGGCTGTTGTCCATTTGATTGATCAACTATTTTCCTCAGATATCCCTAGACCGCCCGCGGTCTTAATAACTTTTTCTCCAAATTCATCTCCGGTTTCTCCATTAATTCCTCCCTTGCTCCTCGAGCAATTTTCCAAACTCTCCATCACGCCCCCGTGCGGGTCATCATTGATCCAATCTTTGGCCAATCTTTCAATTTCAACCCCACCTCCTGTTTCGTCCTCACATTGCCTTCTCCTTGAAAATGAAAATGAAAACGAAAAAAAAATGCCAAAATTCCAATTTTTCAATCCCCCCTCTCATTTGAGGAGACCTCCTATCTCCTTTCTGAGTGTGTCCCGACCCCGGGGCCGCTCTTTCAAGATTCATTGATAGATCTTTTCTACCCCTCTGGCGAGGGGTCTTCATTTGTATCACCTTCTGTACCCGCTTTCCCCCCTCCTTTCTCTTCTTCGTCAGGTTTTAGTGAGCAGGCTAGTTATTCTTATTCTCCTAAAGATAAGACTCATGAGGTAGCTTCACATAAGAAATCCAAGGGTAAGCAGATTCCCCGTAGATTCCTTAGAGAATTAGCTGTCAGATGTCAGGTTTGTTTAGCCATCCCTGAATTTGTGGAGAATCCGATTATCCTGCTGGAAATAGAATATGAGGGTACTTGTGCTTTTAATGAGGGTTTTGGTGTTTATGAGATTATGAACGATGAAGACCCTATTGAAGAGGGGGACGAAAGTTACGAAGAATATGAGGACGAGGCCGATGCTTTTGCCAGTGGCATGAGGAAATTTGATGAACCATCAGCCTTAGTAGAAGAGCCTACCACAGAAATAAATCTGGGTACGGCGGAAGACCCTAGGATTGTCCACATTTCAAAGAACTTGCCGCCCGATGAAGAAGAGGCGCTTATTTTGGTTCTTCAAGAATATAAGGACACGTTCGCTTGGTGTTATGAAGATATGCATGGACTAGACCTTACGCTCGTTGAACATTGGCTTACACTTAAGCCGGGGTCTGTCGCGGTTAAACAGCGGTTGAGACGTTTCCACCCTAATATGACGTTAAAAATGAAAGAAGAGGTCGATAAGCTTCATAAGGTTAGATTCGTCAGAGTTGTCCTCTATCCTAATTGGGTGGCTAACATCGTCCCGGTCATGAAGAAGGACGGAAAGGTTTGAATTTGTATAGACTTTCGGGACCTCAACCGCGTGTGTCCTAAAGATGACTTCCCCCTCCCTCATATTGATGTTTTAATTGACAATACGGCGGGATATGAGACTCTCTCCTTTATGGATGATTTTTCGGGTTACAATCAGATTCGCCTAGCTGAGGAAGATCAAGAGAAAACATCGTTCACCACACCATGGGGAACCTATTGTTACGTGGTCATGCCTTTTGGACTTAAGAATGCTGGAGTCACCTATCAAAGGGCTATGATGGTAATCTTTCATGATATGATCCACATTTATATTGAGGTGTATGTTGACGATCTGGTAGTGAAATCAAGGACAAGGATTGAGCATCCCAGGGTTCTAACCAAAGTCTTGCAAAGGGCACGGGAGTATCAATTGAAGATGAACCCTAAGAAGTGCGTATTTGGTGTTTCATCAGGGAAGTTGCTTGGATTCATCGTGAGTAAGAGGGGTATTGAGATTGATCCCAATAAGGCAAAGGCCATAAGAGAAATGCCTCCTCCTAGGAATTTGAAAGAAGTTCGAGGTTTGATCGGGATGTTGCAATTTATTCGTCGCTTTGTCTCCCGGCATTCACAGAGATGTAGGCCGTTCTACGAGCTTACTAAGCCGGGAGTCAAGTTTATTTGAGATGACAAGTGTCAGGCAGCTTTTGACGGATTGAAGGATTATCTCTCAAATCCTCCTGTCCTGAGGCCGCCAGTTCCAGGCAAACCGCTTGTTCTTTATATTTCCGTTCTGGATGACTCTGTAGGCGCTGTCTTAGCCCAAGTTGACAAAGAAGGAAAAGAAAGGGCAGCCTACTATTTGTCAAAGCTTCTCAACCCTTGTGAGCAGAGGTACTCAGCCATAGAGAAGACTTGCGCTGCTTTAGTCTGGGTAGTTCAGAAACTCGAGCATTATTTCTTAGCTCACGAGGTTCATCTCATCGCCCGTATGAATCCAATTAAGTTCCTTCTTGAAAAATCTGTTCTCATCGACCGATTGACACGATGGCAAAGCTTCCTTTCTCAATTTGATATCATCTACATTCAGCAAAAAGTGATTAAAGGCTATACCATAGCAGAACATCTTGCTCACAATCCCCTCCCTAGATTTGACCCTGTTCGCTCAGAGTTTCCAGATGAGGAACTGATGTCCATCAATCAGACCGATTCGATGTGGACATTACATTTCGATGGAGCTTTGAATTCAAAAGGGAAAGGAATTGGTTTTGTTCTTCTATCACCAGAGGGTATCACTATTCCACTTGCCTCTCAGCTTGCATTTCCAGTCATAAACAATATAGCTGAAGATGAGGCTCTTCTGGCCGGACTAGAGGCAGCTCATCAATTTGGTGTTACCCAATTACGGATTGTAGGTGATAGCCAGCTTATTCTTCGCCAAGTGCTCTCCAAGTGCCGGACGCTCAATCTTAAGCTCAAACCCTACCAGGAATTGACTTCTGCATATACCAAGCTTTTCACTAAATTAATCTTCGTTCACGTTCCTCGTGAACATAACATTTTAGCTGATGCTCTTGCTTCCCTTGCCTCTTCCTTGGTTTTCCTTCCCGAGAGGGATTCCCATTCTATCATTGTTCACAAGCGGCTCACTCCAACTATTAAAGATCCAGCTTTCCTTAGTGTTAAGGAGGAGGTGCTGAGGAAGGTGAAGCAAGAAGGAGTCATTGAGAATAAGGAAGTCATGCTATTGGACTTAGAGGAAGAATTGGACGATGCAGAAAAGCCATGGTATTACGAGATTGCTAAGTATTGCCAGGATCAATCATATCCAGAAGAAGCCACGGCTGAAGAGAAGAAAGCCATTCGAAGAGTTACTCAGCGATACACTTTGGTTGGAGGTGTGCTCTACAGTCAAGGTCTTACCGGTGTTTTGCTAAGATGTTTAGACGATGATGAATCTTGGAAGGTTGTGGAAGAGGCGCATTCAGGAGTGTATGGCGGTCATGTCAATAGCCAAATGCTAGCTAAGAAGATCCTTAGGCTAGGTTTCTATTAGCCCACTCTAGAAGAGGATTGTTCTATCTATGTTCGAAGGTGTGCTAAGTGCCAACTGCACGCCGACAAAATTCATTCTCCTGCGTCTTCACTCCATCCTATATATTCCCCATGGCCTTTCTCCATGTGGGCTTTCGATATTATTGGACCTCTTGGTGACCCGACCCTCCTCACAAAACCAAAGTCATTTATACTCACGGCGACGGAGTACTTCACCAAGTGGACGGAAGCGGAAGCTTACGTGGAGATAAAAGCGTCAACCGTTTGCAAATTTATAATGAAGAACATCATCGCAAGGTTCGGCATCCCGAGTACCATCGTCACGGACAATGGACCACAATTCATCTCTCAGGAGCTTCAGGACCTCTGCAACAGGTATAACATTGCATTGCATCATTCATCTCCTTATTATCCGCAGGGCGATGGTCAAGCAGAGACAAGTAATAAAACTTTGATTAAAATTATCAAGAAAACGTGTGAGGCTACCAAATTTGCGGATTGGCCAAAAAAGTTAGTGGAAGCTCTTTGGGCCTATCGCACCTCTATTCGTACCCCTACTGGGCAGACCCATTTCGCCCTCACTTATGGAATGGAGGCGGTAGTCCCTTATGAGGTTCTTATCCCTTCCCTACGAGTACAATTAGACAAGGAGCTCCCCATTGATGAGCGTCGCGAGTCTCTCCTTGCTCAGTTGGAACTCCTAGACGAGAAGCGTTTAGCCGCCGCCGAGCATGCACGTATTTATCAAAATAGGCTTTCGCGTTTTTATCAAAAGGAAGTGATCGAGAGAAAATTCAAAATTGATGAGATGGTAATTAAAAGAATCTTTGTAAAACCTGGTGGACCGCGTTCAAAACTCCAACCTAACTGGGAAGGTCCCTTTGTTATAAAAGATGTTTATCCTAGCAATGCTTACAAACTAATTAATATTGAAGGTGAAGAGTTAACTCATCCTTGGAATGGTCTCTATTTAAAGAAATACTACCCCTAAAGAAAGAAAAAAGAAGAAAAGCAAAGTAAAACAAAAAAAAAAACCAAAAAAGTTTTGAAAATCGCAGGCAGACATGGTACATGGGCCACGAGCCCGAACAATCAAAATCCCTAATTCATTTTTCAGTCTTGATGGTTTAACTTTGGGGTCAACTCACGCACACACTACACGCTCTACTTTTAAACTCAAGCAGTCCAGAATTCAAGGAAAGTCCGACTCAAACTAAGGGTGTAACCTTACCTATTCTCTTCTCTTTGGCTCACGAGAGGGAGTACGAGTCAAGGGTTACTAACCAAACTTGTCCACTGCCCTAGTAGGTGGAAGTCAGGGCCCAAAAGGGAAAAAATGCTTAAAGCCCAAGTATAATTAGGTTTTCATCTATTTCGGAAGAAAGGAAAAGAAGAAAAAAAGAGAAGTTATTATAAAAGAAAGCATGTCAAGAGGGCAAAGTCCCCGCAGGGAAAACCCTGGTCGTAAGCATGCATGAATAAGGGCAAAAAGAGCAACAAAATTTTCCTAAGCCAAAGATCGAATCCCAACAGGTATTAGGGCAGGGGAGGAGCGTTCCCCATTCTTGAAAACCTCTCGTGAGCTTCCTCAAAATATTCTTCTTTTCCCTCTCCATGGTGGGTTCTAAACTCGATGAATGATAAAGACTGACTAAGAAAGATGGGCTGCGAGAGAATATGAGTAGAAGCATAAGTCATGGAGCACGCTGACCCCTTTGTTAAGTTTTTCGAGAAAGATTAATGAATTTAAGATCATGATGGCGTAAGGTTTAAAGCCATGTATTATGCTTGCTTTCGAAAAGAAAAAAAGAAAAAATATATAATTCTCAAAATTAACATCCTTAGTTAAGGCGTCATTTTCAAAAAAGAAAAAATGAAAAAATGAAAAATATGAATCAACGCCTCTGCCTACATGCGTCCTTTTCAAAATTAACGACTTTCAAGAAGTCGTCATTTTAAAATTAAAAAAATTAAAAAAAATGTGTTTTTTTTAATAAACGCCTTTCAAGCAAACGTCAATTTTCCAATAAATGCCCGTTGGCGAGGGCGTCATTTTTAAAATCAAAAATAAAAAAAAAGAGAAAATAAAATGATAAAAATAAAAAAAAAATTAAAGATTTTAAAGCCGTTGTTGTGCATGTGCTTGGTTGCATTTTTGTGTGGGCATCTTTTATTTTTAGTTGGCATTTGCTTGCTTGCATGTCGCATTTTCCTATATTTTGTTTATCATTTACCTTCATTGATTAAAGGCTTGGCCCCTTGACCCGTTATCAAGGTCAAAATGAGACATCCCCTTACGTATTGAGCAAGGGGCCAAGTCGAACGGATGGATTAACCTGTTTATTCAAACTACAGGCACGCGGCAAAAGCAAAAGGCTAGAGGGCGAAAGAAAACACAAGTCCACAAGTGCTCAGGTAACAAAAATCTCTCAAAGTCATATATATATACATATATCAAATGTATATCTCAGTACAGGTGTGAGGGTGGAGGAGTACAAGTAAAGTCTCTCTCAGTTCTCGCCTCCACCCTCCTCTCTCCTACTCTCGGCCTCCCGATGAGGCACTCGTGGAGGGGGCATGGACCCCCGAGAAGTAGCTGGAGCTCGAACCTGCTCCTCTGCCTCGCTCCTCTGCCGAAGAGAGGAACCCGCCACAAAAGTGGAGCTGGTGAGGGCGTACCCCGCAGCCCGTGCTCGCTCCCGGCCTCGCTGAAGCTGCTCCTCGGTCGACCGTAGCCGCTCCTGAGTGACGGCTAGCTGGGTCCTAAAGTCTGCGAGCTCCCGCTCGCGTGCTGCCTCCTGCTCCCGGTCACGGGTCCTCTCTGCCGTACGCTTCTCTCACTCCCGGGCACGCTCCCTGCGCTCCATCTCGAGGGCGACTCGCAGCTCTGCTACGTCCTGAGGTAGCTCCTCTCGCCGCCTCAAGGCCCGCTCCAGCTCCGCGACCCGCTGCTCGCGGATGGCCAACTCCGTCCTGGCTAAAGCGGTATGGGGACAATTCCTTTGCAAGGACCAAAAACACGGGATGAGTACTCTTCCTTCATTATTATCAATCTTTTGATTCTTCCCAATATACTCATAATATGATGCCCTGGGCACTTCAATTATCATCTCTCCATCATTCTGAGCAATTCATGTCAATCTGATCATCCCTGTCACTTAGGGTATCACTCTGATTATTCACGTTAATCTGATCATTCAAACTATTCCTGCTAGCTTTGCTCGACCATTATGACATCGTCCTGATCTTTTATGCATCAATCTTCTGATTTACCAAGATTGTCATCCTCGTGACGACATTGAACAAAAATACTTGGAATGCTCTCCTCTTTTACGACTTTATATATGATGCTTTCCATAATGCTTTTCAATGCTATGCAATGTTGTTGAGTGTTTCGATTATGCATCTTTATATCTTGGCTAATGAAATTTTGAGCGCATGATAAGAAGCTCTTGGTACCACCGACTGGACATCACCATCCAAGCCCCACGGTGTTTGCACATTATTCCATCTCAGTTCCCCACATGCTCATTGCTATCACCATCTTCCTGTATGCATTTCTACTATATATTATCTACGCTACTATATTATATCAAGGACCTTGTGGTTCTGATGAACTTGGAATTTGAGTTCCCCTTCATCAAAAACAGTGATAATTCCAGGAGAGTCTTGATCACACGGATAGCCCGTTGAGTCATTTAAGGTTTGGGACGATGGTTCCACTTTCTGAGTTGATGCGTGGACAAATAGGCTTCGGCTTAGTGTCAACTTAGAGATCTGGATTCTTGACCAAATCTAGATGGTTTAGCATTATTATCCTTGATTATTTTTTATATTTTTAGTTTTTTTAATTTTTCTTTTAGCCCAGCATGCATCATGTAGGACTTTGAGCTTAATGATGAAAATATTCATATTACGCCAATAATGAAGGTCGCTCGCCTTTAATTGAGTTGACATGAGATATTCCATTCCAAATCAAGTACTTTATTCTCCTTGAAGCCGCTCAGGCTGGTTCCTTGAAAAGCATTCATTTGCTGGGTCTTCATCTTGATTCATTTTATTTTTATGCAAATCCACCTTGGTTGAAGTACGTCCACATTGGCTGGTAACCGCTCTCCAATGGTGTCTCCCTTCCGTGCCCTTGTGCACATTTTAATCCAGTTAATTTTGTCCCTTCAGTCCAGCTAATCAATGCTTTCTTGTAATCATCCGGAGTTGCTTCATTCAGAATCTTGGAAAGATTTCCAACGCTTAGTGTCGGAGGCGTGTCACATCACACATTGGCATCTACTTATCAGTTCGTTTTACTCCACACCGCTTGTTTCACTTTCACTTTATTCTGTCTCACTCCCTTGCAAAGCAGACGCCAAGGCGGGACAGCTGTAGACACGCTAAAATTGATGCTATGTTGAGTAAATCTCATGTCACCATGTGACGCCCTAAAGTGGACTTCAATATTGGCTTAATATGAAGTTTTTCTTTTTTTTCATGTGTTAATTGTGATTTCTTGGCATTTTTCTGTGTTGAATGGAATTAACGCCTCAAGTAGGGGCGCCATTTAATTGACGGCATACCCAAGGGCGCCTCTGAATAAACGGACGACTATGCATAGTGGCGTCATTCCCTGGAAATTTATGAATCCTAAGCAAAATGAAAAATCAAGAATTGACGTCCCCCTTAGGGGCGTCTATTGTTTAACGCCTCTTAGAACAGGCGTCATTTCAGAATTTTTAATAAGGAAAGTATTTTGTTGCCATAATTAAATCCAGGAATTGACGCCGCTGTACGCGTCGTCATTTTAATTAACGCCTTTGGTGACGTCGTCATTTTCAATTGACGCCCTTTAAGAGGTCGTCATTTCCGATTCCGTCCCCTTTTCGTCTGCTTATTTTCAGTAATGATACCTTCCCTATTTTACACATTGTGTTTGATTGGGAAGAGGGTTTCTTATTGGAGGTCCATTACCTTGTTTTAATCTTATTATCACAAGGATTTTTGGGTTATAAATACCCCTACTGTTCTTCTCTCACGCGCGGAGAGAACGAGAGAGAGCGTGCATGAGAAGACGATGCATGAGAGGGCAATACAAAAAACAGAGAAGAACCACTGTGAGTTTTAACAGAGGGGAGAGTTTTGTGTTTTGCAGGTTCTACCTTCAAGTGATTGCTCTTCCTCCTGGTGGTTGATTCTTCTTCCACATACGACCTTCAGCTGTTCAAATTTTTGGTTTCTTTCTCTCAGTACTGCTGCACGCACAACAGAGAAGAGATCTTGCCCTCAATTTCTTTTATTAACATCAGCATCAGCATCTTCATCTTATTCTTTCTAGCTATCCTGCTAGAAGACATTGCCACTTTCACATCATATCTTGTTGCATATATCATTGCATTCATATCTCCATACCTTTGTTACTCCTCCTAAGGGGTTTAAAAAACCAAAACACACAAGGTGTGTTCATGTTTCATTTGATCAATTTCATACTTTTAGAGCATTGATACTACACCTTTTGGCTAATCCATTCTTTTCACTTGTTTTGTGTGTTTTTACAAGGGTAATCAAGCTAAGAACCCCCTTCATCGGCCGGTCGGTAGAAGGAGGAAGGAAAAGTTCATAATCTCATCCGCTCAATACAAGGTACATGCGATCACTTTCATTTTCTTGAGGTAACCCCTCTGGCGATCACACTCCTCATTAGCACCACTTGCATTATTTTTTTTCTTTTCTTAAGTGGATTTTCCATGATCTACATCAAGGATCGTTGTGTCAGCAAGTCTAGCTATCTGTCCTGAGTCCGGTGGCAGTGTGGTATGCTACCCTATGTCTGGTGCTTCATAGTGCGTGCTACAGTGCATGCGTAGCCTGTCTGTACTTCAGCACTATTGTTTTAGAGTCGTTGTGTTTAGTGAGCCTCCACTAGTCGTAGCCCGATGACACGTTCCAGTGTGTCGGCCCATCTAGGAGTGGTGGCGGGGCAGTTCCCGACAGACGGTTTTTTGGCTAGTTTCCGTGGACTCCCTTGTCTTGCAGTAGCGTCTTGCTGGGGGAGAAAACTCGCTTGAGGCCTGGCTCAAGGCATTGAGCTTGTGTGTGCACACATGGTCAGGGGAGGTTGGACGAGCGCCGACAGGCGTGACCCTGACTAGTCACTCGTTACTGTTGTTCCTTGTACTCGGTTCTGTGAGTGTCTCAGTTACCACCGTTCCAGGTGTGTGGGAGATACTTGTGGCGCAGTGTAAGATGTCAGTGCACGCATCTGACTGTTCTTCTAGTGAGGAGGTGCTCTTGTCACTCGACGCATGACTCTCGTGCTTATCATCGCGTGACTTGTGCTTCGTGACTGGTTCTCGTCATGTTTGACGTGACTCGTCGAGTGGTCCGTTCTTGACTTCACCTGCGGTCCAGTCTTGTGTAGCGTACACGACGATATAGTTGTGTATGTTCATGTCTTTGACTGTATAGGTCATTTATAGGGCTTTTGCCTATTTTGGTACGCTTTCCTTTTGGATCTCGTGCTTTGTCGACGGATCGGTAACGCCTAACTTTGTGAGATCAGGGTTCGCCTTTCTGTTGCTGTTTGGAGTAGCTTAAGCGGCCGTGTTTCTGGTTAGTACGGCTTTACTCTTTCCTTTAGTTGTTCTTACTCTTGCTTACTCCTGCTTTTTACAGCTTTACTTTGTAGTTAGTACTGATGTTACTTCTGTTCTTCCTGCTTTTCTATTTAGCGCTGTTTAACATGTTACTGCGTTGTTTCCAGTGGGGATCCGCGTGACCCCCACTGAGCCAGTGACACGAGACTCACCCCTGCTTTTCAGGTGTGGTCGTTCTTCTTCCTCGTGGTTCGTGACGCGGTACGTCAGTTAGTTGTTGCCAGCGTTCTCTGCGTCGGCTTTCCCCCGACTTCAGTGTACGGTTTCTTTTCTGTTGGACTGTACTTGTCTTTATTTTGGACTGGACTCTGATAATTTAAATTGTTAATTGAAAAAGTAATTTTATTTCTGCTACTTTAGCAAACCTGATCAATGAAATATTAATTGCTTACTTCTTTATCTGGGACTACAATATACAACACACACTCCTTTTATCCCTTCGGAGTTTTACCGCTCTAGGGAGGCCTCGCAGGATCCAAGCGTTATCGGGTTTACCTGGTATCCGGAGCTTGGGTCGTCACAGTTGGTATCGAAGCTCTGTTGTGTGTAAAGTACATGGGAATTCGAGATATCGCAATATTCAGAGTCCTTAAGGTCCAGTACAGTCGGTAGCTAGCATCGGTTTTGTGATTATTTATCGCTTTATTTTCGTTTGTGGTCTTGTGCGTGCTGTGTTGGCACTGTGTGAGATGGTTTTGCTCTCGTCAGGATGTGACATAATGTTCTTCTTTTGTCGTGGTGTTTGTCTCTATTATGCTGTACTTGATAGATTTTGCCGACAGGCGTGAATCTGTGGTGCGGTGTTCGAGATGTTTCTGTAATTGTTCAGGTGGCTGGTGATTTTCTCGTTGGTGTGATGGCCATGCACATTCCTATGTTGCTTTGGTCATCCTAGTCTGATATTTGCTCAGCCCCTGAGGTGTTAAGTTTGTGTCGTGGTGGTCGATTAGTTGCCTTGTTTGGAAGAATGCTCGGGTGAACCTAGGATTTTTCCTTCCTAGTGAGCTATTGTTGATCGAGCTTGATTCTTCTTCTCTTGTTTGGTGACGTCTTTTCGAAGTAAGCCTTGGAAGTGCTGTCTTGGTGGAGCCTTTGTCCCGTGTCTGCTTAAGTGTAATATCCCAGACCTTTCGGATACTTTCTTTTTTGGTCTCGAATCTATTTTCTCGGAGTGTCCTTCTCTATTGTGTCCAAAATTTCATTTCGGACATCTTTCGTGTTCGGATTGACGCGATCCAGAGTTGTTTCGGAGGCCCGGAGTGCGTCGGTGGCTTTTCCGCGTGTTTTCTGATTTCCGCGTGCGGGTTTCGGTAAATCCTTCGGAACCTCGTTCCGGGTGAACCGGGTCGTTCACCTAGGCAAGATTGATACCGTTACGATCGGTGCATTCCGAGGATCGCGAAAATATGATTTTCTATTTTTTTAGTATTTTTTGGAATTTCTGAATTTTCTATAAATACCCCAACATTTTTTCTCTCTCCCCAACCTTTTCTTCTTCTTCTTCCTCTTTCCTTCTTCCTCCCCACCGTGAGTGCCCCCTTCTCCCCCATTCGACCGACGACGACCGCGGCGGCGTCCCCTCCGACTGCAAACGGTGCGGGGCGACGGCGTGGGCGACGGCGAGGCGATC
This sequence comes from Amorphophallus konjac, assembly GCA_022559845.1. NCBI lineage: Eukaryota > Viridiplantae > Streptophyta > Magnoliopsida > Alismatales > Araceae > Amorphophallus > Amorphophallus konjac. The sequence continues at coordinate 144,147 of JAHNEJ010003571.1, read as the reverse complement.
GTGGCGGCGTAAAGCTTGTGGGGAATCGTGAAGGAGCGAGGGTTCTAGAACCGTTCTTCGCGGTTTGTGGGCGATCCGGCGCGCCTCGAGGCGAGATTGAGGTAGGGTGACGTTCCCTAGCTCTCCGCGTTCCATTCCCGTGATTTCTAGCCCTGTGTGAGGCCGAGAGGGGTCGTTTCCATGTTGGGAGGGTAAAACCATGATTTGGGGAGAGTTCGCCCGATCTATGATTTTAGGTCGCGGTTCGGCGTTTTAATGGTTTAGATGCATGCTAGGGGTCCCTAGGGGGCTTCCCTCTTGTTTTCCCCCTCTCCTATGGAGGTATGGGGGCGTGGTTGGTATTTTTGGGCGTTTCCCGCCATTTTGCCGTTGGGACGGTGTGACAGTCCTTCCAGAAACCGTCACAGCCTATGACGCCCCACGGTGGGCGCGTCACAGGGGCTGTTCGGCCAATAGGGTGGTCCATGGGCCTGACGGTCCCACGATAGACTGCTAGGACGTGTGACGCGCCTAGGTTAGACCGTCAGGTGGTGATCCGGCTGTTGGCACCTGACCTTTGTGGTTTTGACCGTTGGGGGTCAAGGCCTCTGGCGCACCCAGGGTGGGGCGTCAGAGCCTTGTGACGCCACTGTGTGGGAGCGTCATAGAGGACGTGTCCCCACCTTCTAACGCACCTGGGTTGGAGCGTTAGAGGCTGTGACGCCCCGAGGGGTGTGCGTCACAACCCTTTTTATCCCGTCTTCTGACGCACTAGCGTTGGTCCGTCAGAAACCGTGACGCCCCGAGCGGTGCGCGTCACAGTTGGTTTCTTCTCATCTTCTGACGCACCAGGCTAGGCGCGTCAGAGACTGTGTCGCACCAGGACTGGCGCGTCACAGCCGGTTTTGCACTCAGTGTCTGACGCGCCTGTGTTGGACCGTCAGACTGCTGTGACGGCCCGGTGATAGACCGTCAGAGTCTGTGGCGCACCAAGGTTGGACCACCAGGCTCTGAACTACACCAGGTGGTTCGCAGTCCCGTTTCTTCTCCGACCGTGGTCACCGTGCGACGGTGCTGGTACGTGGGACGGTCCCTGTACTTCATCGGATTCGGACGTTATTTTCCGTTGACTTGAGAGTCTACTCCTTCAGTGACCCTCCACTAGTCGTAGGCTGCGTACACGTTTAGTGGTCCCACAAGGGAGTGGTGGAGAGGCTACCCTGAGGATGATTTTTAGACTGGTTTTCGTCGGGCCCCACGTCTTGCAGCCAGAGTCTGTCTGAGGGGAAAACCAGTTAGAGGCCAGACCTGGGACACATGGTTTGTGGGTGCACACATGGTTGGGGGCGGTTGGACCCACGCTGACGGGTGTGACCCCACCTAGTCACTTGCTTTGTGGTTACTTGTACGATGTCTCAGTTCCCGCTGGGCCGGAGGGAGACACCTGAGGCGCGGACTAATATATCAGTGGACGCATCCGGTCTTGCTTCAAGTGGGAGGTACTCCTGTCGAGTCGGGAGTGACAGACTGTCAGTCTCTGTGACTTCGACCTTCGGGTTTTTGTCGGGTTGACCGATGAGTTTCGATTGTCTCGCCGTAGCGCGTGTGTCGGTTTTCGGGCCGTGAGACCGGTGTTTGTAGTTGTAGGACTTTTTCACTTCTGAGGTACTCGCTTACTGCTAGCGTAGCGGTTTTTTATTTTGCGAGGTAGGGTCCGAGTGATCCCTACTGAGTCTTGTTCTGAGACTCATTCCCTGCGTATTTTCACCGTGTTTCAGGTGAGACGCGGCTTCAGGGGAGCGCATCTGAGGCTCAGCGTGATTCAGGTGTCCAGCGTTAGTGCCAGAGGTCAGAGTCGGGGTATGTCCCGTGTAGCTGTATTTTTCTTTCTTGTCTCTGTACTAGTTGTGGACTACTGTTGTTATTTTGTTATATCTTGTGGACCATGTATCATGTAAAATGTTAATTTATTTCCTGCTTAATCACATAAACTATTCAATTTCTGTAATTATTTGTGATACTTGTGTAGTCTCTACACCATCCTTCTAACCCTTCCGAGTCTTCGGGCTCGTGGGTGGCGGTTCGAGTCTCGGGTTATCGGGCCTTCCCGGTAATCAGATTCTCGGGTCGTTACATTAAGTGTGGGCTGTGTTAATTCTGAACCTGATTTGCCTTTGTTCGACGGTTGCTTGGCTTTGGACCCAGATTTTGTGTTTGGGGGCCATTGTGCAACGTGTTCAATATGCCGTGTTTGGTGGCTGTTGTGCTGTGAAGGTTCAGTTATCGTTCCAGTACGTGAGGATAAGATGAGATTAGCATTCCTTTGTGCTTGTACTAAAGCTGGTGCTCTTCATGGTTTACACTTTGGCGACTTGTGATCGGTTGTTAGCAGGATCAGTACTCGAGGCTTGGTACGTTGCAATTTCGTACGTTGCGATGGCACCAAGTGTGTGCTGAGATGCATATGTCGAGTTATCCTTGAAGCATGTGTGCATTGTGTTGAGCGTGCAGCGGAAGCGTGTGGGCTGATAACCCACGGTTTAGGATCGTGAAGTTGGCAGATTCTGACCGACTGAGAAGTCTGTTTCCTCGGCATGTTTGTCCTCTTGGCTATGTGTGTGCCTTGATGTTGTTGGTTGCCGTGCCATTGCTGGAGGCATTATGGTTGTTGGCACTAGCATGTGTGAGGATTAGGGGAATTTGTCGACGTATTTGCTGGTTGAGTACCCTTTCCTTCCTTTATATTTTTCTTGGATGTCGTGCTCTCGGGACGTGATCGTGGTCCTCGAGATGCGTTCCACAAGATTGTTGTTGTTATTGTTGTGGGTCCTTGTTGGTAAGCTGTTCGTGGCATGGCTTGTGCATGTTAGCCATGTGTTAAGCTGTAATTGTGCCTTGTTGTGACCCAACTTGCAGTTGTGTTCCGTGGTTCTGTGTTAAGAACGGAGCCGCGATTCTACAAATGTTGTTGTTGTTGTTGTTGTCGTTTGTCAGTGGTTGTGCTCAGCTTGGGAGGATTTCCCTATGAGTCTGATTTGGCATGGTGTGGACCGAGGTCTTGTCAGTTGGTTTTGCTATACTCTTCTGTCGTGGTGGAGTTAGCATGCGACTCGAATCAGATGTTATGTCTGAGTGAGGACTGACTTGATTGTGCTCGTGGTCCAGTGCTGTCGTTGGCATTCTGCGTGCCAGTCTTGTTGTTCTTGGCACAGAAGCCGATGTTGTCGAGCTGTCAGCTGAGGACTATGTATCCTTGTTTAAGCTGATGCTTGTTGTGTTTGTCGAATGTTTTGTCGGTAATTGTTTTCGTGGCATGGGTCGTGTCTCTTTTCCCTGCGAGACGGAAGCGACGTTGCCTTGTTTCGGAGGTGTTGGACTTGTGTTTAGTTGGGTGCCGTGCTCATTCTTTGGATCAATTGCCTTGAGATCCAGAGTGTGTGCCTGTGATTGTGGTCTGGCAGTGTTCCTCTGAATTGTGTTTTTAGTGATTTGTGTTGCCGTGTTCTAGGTGTTGGTGTTAGCTGATGCTTGGAGAGCGTAGCCAGTATTTGGGTTTGTTCTTCCCTGCTTATTACGTGTTAGCTCCTTTAATTTCGAGGATGAAATTCTTGTAAGGGGGGGAGGACTGTAAGACCTTGAGTCTTTCGGATCTTTATCGGAGAGTTTCGGATCGCTTTTGTGGGTCCTGAGTTATGTTTTACGATCCACGTGGGTTTTTCTCTCGTACTAGTTACGGAATCCCGTGGTGGGTTTATTATTGAATTCATCGACTCGAGGACACTACAGTTGCGTTGCATTCTTTCCGAGGATCGTTTAGACTATTTTTCTGTATTTTTCTGAATTAGTACATTTTCGGGCTGAAAATAGGATTTTACGAAAATTAGGTAATTATATTTTCCTTTTTCCTATTTCTTCTTTCTTTCTCTTTCCTCTCTCCTCACCGCCGTTGCACTTCCTCTCTCCCGTTCTCTCTCCTCTTTCCCCCTCAGCTCCGGCTGCAGACGGAGGAGGCCCCGGGGATGCTGTGGAGATGCCGTGGAGTTGTCGTGGAGCGTGCTGGCATGACGGATGGAGCGTGGCGTTAGCGCGATCCCTCGGTGGATTCAAAGCTGACGTGATGGGCTCATGAGATGGTTTTCGACGCGGTTTTGTCGCTTCGGCGCGCTAGAACTTCGGTGGAGGTAGGGAGATGGACGCCCTACTCATGTATTGCGTTCCCCCGTGATTTTGAGCTATACGGTGCGAGAACGAGCGGGTTTGGCTTCAGTTTGAGTGAAGCATGCCTTGGGGGGTGTGAGACGTGTTCGCCTTTCTCGGCGATGATTTCAAGCCTAATTAGTTTTATTTCAATCCCTCGCATATCAGCATTCCATTTCCGCTGGTTTCATTGCGATTGGTTGTCATTTGGGACCGGTGTGATCCCGGGAACCCATGTGACTCAATTAGGGTCGATTCGGTAGAATCGCCCGTTTCTTATGTTTTTGGTGTCAAAATGATCCCTTTCGGTATGTGGAAGGCTTGTATGACGATTAGGGTTGTTTCCCCTTCGTTTAGGAGCGAACGGGGCGTGGAACGGCCGAGATCGACCAATCCTCTGTTTTTCCCGCCGTAACGAATTAGCGGTCTTAACAGAGACCGCTTTTAGGCTTTAGCGGTCCTTTGGTGACCGTTTATGCTTTTCGAACAATAGGTTGGTTCAAGTCTTCACGATCATGCGATAGACCGTTTCTTCTGGTTAGCGGTTCAGTGGATGATCGCTAATCCCTGTCAGCGGTCGTGCGATAGACCGCTAAGGGAGAGGTGTATGTCGGTTCGGATTCGCGGTCGTGCGATAGACTGCTAATCCGACAGTGGCGGTCTGAGAGACGACCGCTAACCGTTGTTTATGTCGGTTTAATAGTTTTAAGTCGGTTCAGGCTAGCGGTCCTAACCTTGACCGCTATTTGTCCTTGGCGATCCTATGAGAGACCGCTAGGAGGTTTGACTGATTTATGTCGGTTCGGGGGTTGACCGGGTTTAGCGGTCATATGGACGACCACTACTGTCTCCTTCGCGATCCTGCGATTGACCGTCTACCCCTATGGTTTTGGAATTTGCCCGTTTGAATCTCAGAGCGAAGCCGCCATGTCCTGGACTGCTTAGCTCAGTGAGAGGGCTTGTTTATAGGCCGGTTGTCTTGGTGCGACTCCTTCTTGACCGCCCAGTGTTTGTATTCTTTGTGTGAGGGTAGCGGCTCATTAGCTGACTGCTTGGTTTACCTAGCGGCCTAGCATATGACTGTTTACTTCCCAGAGCCTGGTTTTCCTAATATTTGGCCTCCGATTGTCTTGGCCTTACCTTGTGGTTTGCCCGTAGTCCCGTGGATATCTTGGATGTCCTATGAGGGCGATGACCATGTTGTGAGGTGGTCGGGGAGTGCCATTGTATCGAGTAGTGTTCCGTACTACTTTTAGAGTCATTATTGGTGTCTGGTCAACCCGGTGTGACCCAGTGGTTGACATATGACCTTGTGGTTGTCTCGATGGTCCTGTATGGATCGAGAGATGATGTTGGACGCTGTGAGATATTGTCTTACCTCGATTTGTGTGTCCATATGTTTTGAGGGTCTCGGTGATTCCTCAGGTCTCCGTGGTTCGTGTTATGCGGAGGCATGGATCAGGTGATCCTACGTCATTTCCTTTATCGGTGTTTTCTCGTGATTTGGCTTAGGATTAGACCGATTGGCAGATTATTACTGCTATGTGCGATGATCTTGACCCCGAGTCTTGTGACTCAAGGATCGTTGTGTCAGCAGGTCTAGCTGTCTATCCTAAGTCCGGTGGTAGTCTGGTATGCAACCCTGTGTCTGGTGCTTCGTAGTGCATGCGACAGTGCATACGTAGCCTGTCTATACTTCATCACTAGTGTTTTAAAGTCGTTGTGTTTAGTGAGCCTCCACTAGTCGTAGCCCGACGACACGTTCCAGTGTGTCGGCCCACCTAGGAGTGGTGGCGGGGCAGTTCCCGACAGACGATTTTTAGGCTAGTTTCCGTGGACTCCCTTGCCTTGCAGTAGCGTCCTGCTGGGGGAGAAAACTAGCTTGAGACCTGGCTCAAGGCATTGAGCTTGTGTGTGCACACGTGGTCAGGGGCGGTTGGACGAGCACCGACGGGCGTGACCCTGACTAGTCACTCGTTACTGTTGTTCCTTGTACTCGGTTCTGTGAGTGTCTCAGTTATCGCCGTTCCAGGTGTGTGGGAGATACTTGTGGCGCAGTGTAAGATGTTAGTGGACGCATCTGGCTGTTCTTCTAGTGAGGAGGTGCTCTTGTCACTTGACGCATGACTCTCGTGCTTATCATCGCGTGACTTGTGCTCTGTGACTGGTTCTCGTCATGTTTGACGTGACTCGTCGGGTGGTCTGTTCTTGACTTCACCTGCGGTCCAGTCTTGTGTAGCGTACACGACGATCTAGTTGTGAATGTTCGTGCCTTTGACTGTATAGGTCTTTTATAGGGCTTTTGCCTATTTTGGTAGGCTTTCCTTTTGGAGCTCGTGCTTTGTCGATGGATCGGTAACGCCTGACTTTGTGAGATCAGGGTTCGCCTTTCTGTTGCTGTTTGGAGTAGCTTAGGCGGCCGTGTTTCTGGTTAGTACGGCTTTACTCTTTCCTTTAGTTGTTCTTACTCTTGCTTACTCCTGCTTTTTACAGCTTTACTTTGTAGTTAGTACTACTGTTACTTCTGTTCTTCCTACTTTTCTGTTTAGCACTGTTTAGCGTGTTACTGCGTTGTTTCCAGTGGTGATCCGCGTGACCCCTACTGAGCCAGTGACACGAGGTTCACCCCTACTTTTCAGGTGTGGTCATTCTTTTTTCTCGTGATTCGTGATGCGGTATGTCAGTTCGTTGTTGCCAGCATTGCCAACGTTCTCTGCGTCGGGTTTCCCTCGACTTCAGTGTACGTTTTCCTTTCTATTGGACTGTACTTATCTTTATTTTAGACTGGACTCTGTTAATTTAAATTATTAATTAAAAAAATAATTTTATTTCTGCTACTTTAGCAAACATGATCAATAAAATATTAATTGCTTACTGCTTTATCTGAGACTTCAATATACAACACATACTCCTTTTATCCCTTCGGAGCTTTACCGCTCTTGGGAGGCCTCGCAGGATCCAAGTGTTATCGAGTTTACGCGGTATCTGGAGCCTGGGTCGTCACAACCCCTGTCGCCCCTTCCCCCTCCCCTTGTTGTCGGGGCCCTCCCATCATCTCTCTCTCTCTCTCTCTCTCTAAGAGGGTATTTTGATCATTTGAAAGTTAGAGGGATATTTTGATCATTTGACCTTTACTTAATGTGAATATTAACATCTTTTAAGAATATTCGTGACCACGTGGACGGAAGTTAACTATAATGACATATCTGAAAGTTTTTCAAAATATTAGTGATATATATGATAAAACGTTTCTAGAAATGATATATCTGTAAATTCATTTTTGTTCCAATGGGTTATATGATTTATATGTAAAAAAATCAATAAAAAACGGTAACCTTTTCCTTTTGAAAAAAAATCGATTACCATTATTTATTTGTTTTCGAGTAATTTAAGCCATCCAATCTGTGATGTACTTTGTCAGATATGTAACCAGGTGGGTCTACACTCTACAAGTTGGAACAATTTTTTAAAAATAAAAAATAAAAAATTTCACTGCACACTCAACGTGTGTATTTACCATGCACGAGTTTGTACCAAGTATAATTGTACAATTTAAGTTGTTAGCTAACATTAGCTAACGAGGGGGGGATCCAAAAAAGTGAACCAAAGGTAGCAAAAAGAATTTCTTTTTTATTTTAAAAAAATGAGTGCATGGCGTTTAAGTGGTATCATATTCCACTTTTCTATTGGTCGTGATAGGTCTTCTATCTTGCTAGTGTGGTGTTGTGATTATTGTTTAAGATGCGTAGCTAATGCAGATAAGATCTAACATATATATAGTTTTTCCAAAAGGGCTTTCGGCGAGAGAGTGAGGCCGATGAGATTTTATAACACATGTTAAGAGATGTTCTTCGAGTTTTGACTTCTTCCTAAGATGGTTTCGAATTTCAAGGTCTAAATATTCAAACTTAATCATCGAACGTCTATCTTAGATAATAGATATTTACTTTCTCTTTTATCTATCTTATGAAATTAAAAACCTCTTGACCGTACGGAGTTTAATATGAAAGATTGCAAATACCAGCAACAAAGTCGATGACCAGCAAACGGCGTTGCTCGTGCATTTCAAGGTTCACTTTGTTAATGGAATAAGTTCCGGATAGAATGAGTTATTCTATCTTTTCACCCTTATTCTAATTTGATAACAGTGTTAAGTTACCAGGGGTCGATTAGGATAAAAGATCTTATTCTAAGAATAATTCATTCTACCAGTTCCACAGAATAAGTTATTCCTAAGGCAGGAATAAGTTATTCCTAAGATAAGAACAAATTATCAAACTGAAAAATTAAAAAGTCAAGGAATAATTCATCCTAACCTATCTCATATGAGTTATCCTAACCTATTATTAAATAGGGCTCAAAAGAAATTCTTAAAGACTCAAAACATAAGATGACGAAGTCAACAATTCCACGGGACAAACAAAAGAATCAACTCTGATACCAATTCCAAGACACATAACGATGAACAGTATGGACACAACAAGATCACAACATGCACACATGCTCATAGTTGATCAACATTAGTTACAGAAATATCTCTATATATATTTATATCACAACAAACTTGTCTTTAATTTCTTTGTTTCATCTCTCTTTCTTGTTTTCTCTTTTTGCTTTCCTTTACATTTCCACCTTGGTTTTTCCTTTTCTTTTCAGGGTTTACGTATCGAGTAACAGTTGTATAATCAGAAATTTTTATGATTCTAATGAAATGACAAATGTACGATAAAAGTCATAATGCGGTGTTATTTTCTCCACTGCATCTCCAATATTTTTCTGAATGTCAAAATGCAAGCCCACTCATTGAAGATTGTTTTTTTGAGAGGTTAGAGTACTTGCAAATGCTGAGTAATCTCTCAAATGTTCCCCTCTGAATGGGATAATTTCGCATGATTGTGACCATTCCACCTATAATCACAACTATTTCAGATCTTATCTTACCGTGGAGAAGAAATTTAATAAGGGCTCCACGTGGAGAACACTCAAAGATAAGTAAAATATCTCTTCTCACACATTTGTAAGAGGTGAGATTTGAAATCATAATCTTCCCAAAGAAAGGGAATGAGATGCCAATTGAGCAAGAACCAAACCTTATAAATGGGGTTAATAATAAAGATGTCCACCTTACGTGCATATTATAATTGTAGACTTCCATCCGTATAAATAAATTTCTGGATAAAATATCCCTATAAAATGTTATTTTACTAGTGAATTGAGAGAGAGAGAGAGAGAGAGAGAGAGAGAGAGAGAGTACTGAGGAGGGTTAAATCGGTTCGGCCCATGTAAGGCCCGTCTCCGCTGGACCCAATTAGGCCTACGGTCCACAACACTTCTAACGGGCCTCGACAGTCGTAGCCCGTAGCAGATAGCCCAAGACGAACGACCCTCGGATTCGCTAGCGCACGAAGGGCATCAACCCAGACGCAACGGCCGCCGGATGACCCTCCGACGACCGAACGTTATCTCCCACGCCGTCGACCTCAACTCTACTAAGGGCGAGCACACTCCCTAGGCGCCGTAAGACTCGTCAGAGAACCGTTCGACTCCGAAAGAACAAGCCCTCAACGGGAAACTCCCCACGCTCGTGGGGAGACATTTCTCCACGACTTACGTCTTTCCCTGCTAAGGGACTGGCTCTTGCTACCAGGACAACCCCTTATAAATGGGACTTCGACGGACGAGCATGGACATGGTGATCTTCACCAAGAAACTCACACCTAGCTCCAGCCAAGGGAAAAGAAGCCAACTCGTTGTCCAGAATGAAAGTCTCCGCCAAGCTCCGGTTACCCTCCGAGCACCCTTATCGCCTAGCGAGCACTCTCTAAGCGCTCACTGGTCACAGCGAGCACTCCCCGGAAGGCAGATTGTCCCTTCAGGCTTGCTTCACGACCTCTCAACTCTCTCTCTCACGCTCTTCTTCCTACTTCCCTGTCTCCCGAGTGATGACTTAAGCATCGGAAGGTTGTCTCTTGGGATAACGTCTGGGGCTCCTTTTGACGCCTTTCGTTTCTAGTGTTTGCAGGCTTCCACGAGTGCCGGACGGTCTTCCCCAATAAATAAATAGGAAAGTGTAGTACGGGAGATAGGAACTATTTTTCCACCTCTATAATTATAGATATTTATTTTTTTAAATTTGATTAAAGACTACACAGAGTTAAATAAAAGATTCTAACTAAATGCTAACCTATAGTGACCGTAGGGGTATTTTTGTAAGTATCGTAGGCTATTAAACATAGTGTTAAAATAAGGGGATAATTCCATAATTATGTAAGTAAGAAAGGTTACTTTTTGTAACTAACTCTTATATATGTCACCGTAACTCTAGAGAAATATTTTGAATGATTAATTAAGGATTTAAAAGATTATGAATTCAAATTCACGGGAAGTCAACGATGAGACAATCAGTTGAACCGAGTGTTTATTTTATGGGTTTTTTACATGAAAAATATTGTTAAAAGTGAATTTATAAAAAAATCATTCCTAAAAATATATTAACAGATATATCATTGATATAATTCAAATAGTATATAAATGTCATTTAATCGTGATTTTCTTACAAGTTATTGATAAAAAGAATTGATATGCATGTAAATAAATATGGTATTTTTGCACAATTCAGATTACACAGTGATATACATGTTAATATATTTTTAAGAATAATTTTTTTATAAATTCAATTTTAACAATAATTTTCACGTAAAAAACTCTTATTTTATCTCGAAAAAGATGGAATGTTATAGAATGAAACGCCGTCAGCTCAGCTTCGTTTCACCGATGAAAAACTCAGCTTCAAATCCTCTATCTGAAAGGAACTATTCTTTTAAGTGTGGGCAAATATATGAAATTAATGAAATAGATCATTCATATCGAGAGTTGGATCAAACTTAACCTAATCTCTTTCATGTTGTTATGTCTGTCTGCTAAATCTTTTTGCCTCTAGATGAAAATAACTGTACATGAATCTTTCTGTTAAAAATATTTTACACGCCTCTACGTCGAGGGGGAGAAAATAGGGGTAGTTGTGGGTTCTATGTGAAATTCTCACAGGCAAACTTTAATCGAGGTTGAATACCTTATTCGCACCCATGACCTCGAATACCCTATGCTAATCGGTTATCAAAGTGCCTCAAAATACAAATGGGTTGATTGGGATGGACTTAGGGTTCATTTGATTGAGATTATTAGGAGATTCTAACTATTATAATCTCTTACATAGTTTCATCCTAATTAAATGGCCTAAAATTATCTTGACTTGTGTTATGTGAATTTTTTAAAATAGAGAGAGAAAGATAAAAAAAGAGTTAAATAATTTACAAAAATTTCTTTCATAAAATTTTGAGATGAATTTTGAAGTCTAAAATATCTGACACTCTAACATTTATCTTATGCAGAGATTTTTCAAAAAAAATTATCCCAACAATTCCAATCAAATAGGCCCTTAGATGACTTGGATTGAGTTGTCTAATCGAATCTTTTAACCCGCGCCATATCGTGATTTAAATTTATCATAGTGCAATACAAGTCACTTTATTTACACCTATCAAATATGAGCCGACAATACAAACTACAGATATCATGCCCCCATAATTTAGTATATTTAAAAATTATTTTTTTATTTTTTAAATATTTTTATACTACCACTTCTCACAATTCCAAGTTATTCAATCAACGTTGTGGATAAATGGGAATAACTCTTTTAAAATTTTCTTAAGAAAGTTTCCTTGTAAAAGAGAATTATAGAGAGGGGAAAATAATCTTTTGGACCTCGTATCACACTTTTAACATTTGTTTAGTTGGAAAAAGACGTCCAGCCATCCGTGGGAGTCTATAAGCACTAAAAAAAATGACGTCAGAATGAGCCCTAAGCGTTACCTCAGGGGGACAACCCTCCGATACTTAAGTCAGGATCAAGTTGAGGAGAAGAACAATAGGAGAGAGAGAGAGAGAGAGAGAGAGAGAGAGAGAGAGAGAGAGTGAGAGTAGAGCAGACAAGTCTAGAGGCTTGAGTTAGATTCTCGAAGGTGCTCGTCCCGTCCGGCGAGTGCTCGGAGAGTGTTCGCTGTGTGCGAGACGTGCTTAGAGACATGCTTCTTCCTCTATCTCTCATTTTCCTCTGTGCGTCTGGTTAGATCCCTGTGTCTGGACGTCTCCGTTTGTCTCTGCGTGTAGGCATATATCTATGTGTGTGTCCTCTTCGAGTGTCCGCAGGCCAATTTATAGGTTATCCTGGTGATGGGGGTCTGTTCCCTAATGGGGAAAGACATAAGTTGTGAGGTAACGCCTCCTTGATCGTGGGTGGAGTTTTCCGTTGTGCTCCTGCTTAACCGGAAAGTGTGGTCTCGAGGCGAGGATCCTAGTGTAGTGGGTGTGGCCTTGTCACCAACGGAGAAGTGGCCTATAATGGCGGGGGCAACGTTCGATTGTTGGAGAGTCGTTTGACGTCTGGAATGCCCGCATTGATGCCTCCTATGGGCTGGTGAATCCTAGATATGCCCTTATTGAGCCGTCAGGTTTTGGGCAGTCAGTTGGCCTGCGTTGATCCCAACCGGACCGGACTGAGATAGACCTGATGCTAGTGGGCTGCAATGGGGCTGGCGGGTTTTACCTAGGGCTGTCAACGGAGCTGATACTGAAGTCCCGCGATCAATGACACCCAAGAGGGGGGTGAATTGGGTGTTTACCAATTTTATGGAAAACTTTTAACTTTTTACAAAATATGTGGTAAATAATAATTAGCAATTGAAAACTAATTAACCAATTCTCTCAAACTTACCGATCCCACACGACCATACAACGAAAACAAACAAACCACACAAATAACACACAATGCACAGCGATTTTTAAGGTGGTTTGGATGCAACGACGGTAATCTTACGTCCACCCCTCACCAAATCTGGTGAGGCTTCACTCGGAGATAAATCCCCAAACGGAGACGACACTCCAACAACACACGCAGGAAGATGCCTGCCCACACACACACGGGGACGCACCCCAACACACACACACACACACACACGGAGATGAGGTCTCCAACACGATCCAACAGCCGGATCAATAAAGCATACACACGCTGCGACAGATGCAGCACTCCACACACTAAAAGGACCGGATCTAAAAAGATCCACACACACACACACGTAGATCTAAGAAGATCTACGCACACACGAATCAAATACGACACACACTCATATGACCACGGATCCAACAACGATCCACACACACACAAGTTATAGCGGTTTTTGATGAAACACAAATATGAAACTGAAAGCACAAGACACCAAAATAAATAGACCACAGTTTAGAATGCTCCTGATTTAGGCTCCCCCTGAGTGTATGCTCCGGATGTTCGCGTTGATTCCTTCTTCACCTGAATGGCTTGAGACTCAGCTTGAATGGCCTTGTAATGGATGTAGGTTTTCTTGCACGGAGTACTGTTCACTGTTACAGTACTTCTTCTTCTCTTCACTTGGACAGCCTTCCCTTAAGCTCTTCTTGAGAACCTTACTTGATTGAAACTCCCTGGCTTTGGAAGATGACTGAATGGCTTCAGTTGATGCTTGAATGGCTTCGATCGGATGAATAACTTGGTGGAAGGAATGTTGTTCACGATCGTTGCAGCAACCTTCCCTTGATAGCTACTATCTTGATCTCTCTAGGTTGATTTGTTGTTGCTTCAGTTCATGGGAAGATGAAGGCTTCAAAATAGATCTTGGATCTTCAACTATGATGAGGCTTTGATCTTCGAATCACTGTTCACGGCTACAGTGATATTCCTCCTCTTCCTTGAGCCAGCTTGATCCCTCTTGTTCTCTTGGAGCCTCTTAGGGTTCATAACCTCAAAGAGAGGTTTTATAACCCTTGGAAGGTTATGAGACAAGTCCCAGACCTAGATCCACAAAATATGGGGTGATTGGGAGCATTGGGATTAAAGAAATGGGGTGAAGGACCTCTTTTCGAACTTGACACAAAAGTCAACAAAGGAGGGCCTCGGGGCTGGCGGTCGACCGGTGGAGGGCTGGCGGTCGACCGCTAGGGGCCATTCTGTAGCTTTGTGGCTGCTGGGAAAATAGGTCGACCGCCAGGTTTACAGGTTGCCAATCTTCAATTCTGTTATTTCAGGTCGACCGCCAAGGGTCCACAGGTCAACCGCCAATCTCCAAACCTGCAAAAATGAAATGTTAGACCAATGAAACATGTCCAAAAGTCAAGAGCTTCAAGTCCATATCAAAACCATGCATTTTGGGATCAATATCAACTTAGAATATGCTTTGAGCATTTCTAAATTTTGTTCCGGGGGCTCCGCCCCCGGAAACCCCCGCAAGGGGCGCTGCCCCCTTGACCCCAGCAACCTGACCGCGCAGGTCGATCCGCGGGCGAGAGCGCACGATGGCCAGAAGGGTTTCATGTTTAAGGTGCATGAAGGAGGTGTATTAATGAAACATATGTGAAATATCCATGGAGAGATTGATGCTTTAACAAGGTAAGTATCTTACCAATGACTCTTGACAGTAAATGACATATATCACATATTTTGGATTGTAGAGGAGCAGGGTGCTTATTCACACGTTTGGTTTACCAGGTGACTACCATGAGTTTGATCCTGCATACAAGATAGTCAGGGTTAATTGCCTGCTTGTTGACATTAAAGAGGTTATGAAACCTCTTGCCTCTTGTAAAACCAGCATATGCAACCAGCATAAGCAACAAGATGAATGAACGCAATCATCAAGAACATGTGTAATCAACCATAAGTTTAGTTATCATCACGTGAACACACATTAAGTTTAGTTATCATCACGTGAACACACATTACGTTTAGTTATCATCAAAATCATAACTTCACAATTACAACAATCATCAAAACCATAACTCAACAATCTCCCCCTTTTTGATGATGGCAAACTTAGTGATGATGACAACCTTAATGATAAACTCATGATGATATAACAGAATGGCACAATGATACACAAGATGTTCTTCTCCCCTTGTCACACACAAACATCAATTTTTCTCCCCCTTTGACATAATCAAAAAGCGAGATAATGCAAGTCTTTCTCCCCCTGTAACATGATCAACGATATCAACAAACTGGAAGAAGCCAAAATAGGACGAACAAACTTATCTCCCTTTGAAGCAGCAAAAGTCCATCTTATCAATTCAGTAGAAGCAAGGTAGTGATTGGCCTCAAGGATATGAACTAGTGGAGGAAGATGTGCACAGGATGAGGTGTTCAGCATGATAGCATACAAAATCCAGATCTCATGGTAGATTTTCACAACAAGCAAGAGTAGGAGGGCATATTCCAAGAAATTCCTTTGGTTTTCAAAATTTCTGATTTTTGTATTTCTGGTAGAATGCATTAAGCTATGTATATGCAGATGATGACTCATGAAGTGCACACAATGCAACCAAAAAGGTACATATAAACATACATGCAATCTCCCCCGCACATATATAACAAGGGAATGGGTATAAGAAAGATGCAAGAGAGTCATGCTAACCGGAATGCACATGTGTAGCACATTGGAGATTGTGCAATCATATAGGAGATTCATGCAGTTGCTAAAGCAGTCAATCAATTTTCTGAATCCATAATGAATCAAATTTCCAGATGTGTAAGTGAATGAGATTCATGCAATTGCTAAAGCAGTCAATCAATTTTCTGAATCCATAATGAATCAAATTTCCAGATGTGTAAGTGAGTAATATGAAAAATGATAGTTGCAATATGGATATTCAGATTTTCAAATCAACACAAGGGGATATTTTACAGACTGCACTTCAATTTTGAGAACAGCGTATTGGAGGCTACGCTCTACCACAATGAGTTTTCACCAGCATTTTTCAACTCAACCAATATCACATGATAGTCAGAATTTTTCAAGAGTGATCAGGTTCAAATAATTCCTTTTTACGCGAGTAGACGCATGGAGCTCATGCCAGAATCACCGGTTACTCAGAATACTGAACTATTTCACCTCATTTTGAACAGAGATACTAGTCAACACTTTTCAGATATGAACCACATCATGTCTCAGGTGACATGTGCCCAGTTTACTCAGTGAGACAGAGCATTGCTCTATCTTTCATTATCATTCCAGATTTTTCAACAAGGATGGGTAGGCAGCTTTTTCCTCAACTGTCTCTTCAACATACATGCAGCAAGTTTAACATCTCGAGAGTGTTGAAAAGAAATTCATATATCCTTATCTTTAACACTCATTTTCACATTTTGTGCAGGAAGTGTGCGAATTTGATTCAGCATGTATACCGAAAATATCATGAATACATAACAGTGCAACTCTCCCTAAATAGATGCACTTATGAAATAAGAACTCCCCCAGAGTGTACGACATGAAACACTCCAATAATGACTCAAATGCAGCATTATTTAGTAAGGAGATATACGGTCATAGAAATGTCAAAGGATGTGGGTGAATAGCATATAGTATCAAGCAAGCATACAGAGGGAATGTATGTAACATGCACTTTGACATGCATGCGAGTAATGTGATGTCCATTTGATACCAATGGAATGGATAATTTGATACCAATTGAATGGATGCCAACTGAATGAACTAAGTGTGACTAATGCTTGAGTTCCAATGCAATACAACGTATGAGCATATAAGAATGCGATGTAATGTGCAAAGGGATTCAGACTTTTGATTTTCATTTGAATGAGTGCAGCTAATGCATGAGTACTGATGCAATGCAACCTTTGATCATATAGTAGTGGAATGGAAATGCAATATGCCAAGACAACATACAATGTGGTGCAAAGCTTCTGATATCAAATGAATGAGCTAACTGCAGTTAATGCATGAACTCTAATGCATGCAACATATTCCTGGAAGAGAGTGTGATGAAGCATGCAATTGCAGCAAGGGAGGGCTTTGATTTACACACCATGAGACAAGTTCCACATTAGAGCATTCACATTTTATCAATGTGTCAACAAGCTTTTGCATGACATGACCTTTATGAGATAAGGGTGCTTAAAAGATCAAAATTAAGCAATGCAACCCAATTTTTAGAATTTTTCAAAAATAGATTTTCAAGGGTCATTCACAAGTATTGAAATGAGAATTTATCAAAGAGTCAAATGTATGAATCATTTAATCACAGACATGTTTTCAATTTATATAATTCAGCTCAAGAATTCATTCACACATCAACCATTCACAAGCCAGTCACAATCGTCAAGATCTAGTACGAGGCGGAGATTTTAGTCCGAAGACCCAGCTCACGCATAGGGAATGCTTCCAAGTGGACACGATCCACTCTTCCATAGACGCCATTTGATATACCAGATATGTAGTTCAATTCAAGTGTGATCATGCAATTCAAATTGAGAATATTCAATATGCAACAACTTCATGCACAGCTTTCAAGATTTTCAAATTGATTCAATCAATTAGGCACATTCATCACAGCATGTTAGTAAATGACAATTCATGTTTTTTTAAAAAAAAATCAATACCTGTCACTTGAGAGTGTCACCAAGTGACAAAGACGGCCATTTCATGAATTGACAAGGTTGAATTACCTTAGTTCAGGAGACAAGATTGGAAGCCTTCAATCAACCTCACGAAGGTTAATATTTCAGCTTTTGCTTTCTTACATTTGCCTTGAGAATCCACTTTCTTCCAAGCCTTCCACCTATTGAACATGTTCTCAATCAAAAGATGCGGGCTTTTCATACCGTGCCTTGGGTACTTACTTTAGCACGTACAAGGACTTTCACCACCTTATACGTGAGTCGATCCTGGAGGTTGTTCTACATAAAGTATCCCATCTTCTTATAGCAACTTGAGAGGGTTCTCATCATTTTCATCCTTGTAAGGTATTCCTTTCATTTACTCAAGCTTGGTCATGACTAGCCCATCATCATTTAGATTTGTGAGTATAATCTGCATCCAAGGACAAGAGGACTTGACTTGTCAATTTTGATTCAAATTTATTGACAATGGTATTATAAATTATTTTAACAGCCAACATCACCTAGACAACTCTAGATGCAATGTATTATGGCATGAATACACAATGTTCAATATTTGCAAGACATCACGTGAAGGTATATGCATACTCAGTGTATGTGGTGAAATCATGCTTTGATGAATCTTCAAGCTCTTCTTTACACGAAGATGCTATATGACAATTGATATGCGCACAAATATGCAAACAACTAAGAATGAAATGCATGTACAAACATATGCAAGATTACATGACTATATGACACAAAGTAAGTTAAAACATGGCACAATCACTACAGAAGGTAGGAGGGATATCATCTGATCTTCAAATTCAATTTTTAATTTTTCTTCGAACCTGACTCATGTCACTTGACTCGTGTGCCTTACCTTCTTGACGAAGACAGATTTCATATTTTACATTCACATGGCACACCTGTAAAATAGATTTCTCATTTGGCATTCTTAGGTACCCAAACCATCTTGGGTCCTTGTGGGTTAGCAGCAACATGGGCATGTGGTTTCTAATTTTGGACAACATTCAAATCATCATTTTTCTTTAGAAAATAATCATGTTTAACATTCCCAGATTTGCCAAAGTAATGGTAGAAAGCACGTGGCATCATATTCTTTCTTCTCATGGGTTCTATTGATTTGTGTGTGTGAGAATGATATGTTGAGTAGGATTTGAAAAAGTACTACTGTTCTCTCACTTTCTAGTGTGAGAAACTCTGGATTTTCCCGCTTCACCGATACTCTTTGGTTTTGTTTCCTTCCCTCCCCGCCGGCCATGGCCGGAGTGGTGGGGGTTCCTTCCATGCAGAAAATTCCAGAAGAAGTTCAATCTTCGTCTGCTGCTACTCCTCGCCGTTCCTTCGCGCAGGTGTTAATGGATTCCAGGCAGCGATCGAAGATAGATATCCCAGTCAAGGAGCCTGCATTTACTGATCGCGGAGAGCCGGCGGTGTATTTCTCTAAGAAGGACATCCAAGCTTCGATCCAGTTTTTATCCTTCTCTATTGTTGCTAAATGTGCTTATGGCCGCCCAATTTTTTCGGATATTAAGAGTTTCTTGATGCAGAGGCTTAAGATTTCTTCAGAAGTTATTATCAGCAAGCTCAATTCAAGACATCTCCTGCTGCGGCTTGATTGTGAAGCGGATTTCATGAAGCTATTAATTCAAAAGAACCTGTATATCAGAGGTTTTCTGTTCAGATTTTTTCGATGGACATCTGATTTTAATTTTGATGCAGATCCTCCGACTGTTCCTGTCTGGATTGGCTTTCCAGCTTTACCAGCTAATCTGTACCACGAAGACTGTCTCCGATCGATAGCTGGAAATTTTGGTGCTGTCCTGCGTTTACATGAAAAATCTTTGGCTCTATCGGACACATCGGAGGCTTTAGTCTGTGTAGAAATGGATCTTTCTGCCCCACGCAATGAACGGATTTGGATAGATTTGGATGGGATTGGTTATTGGCAAAAAGTGAGTTATAACCGCGTTCCAGCGCTCTGCTCATTCTGCCATAAGTTGGGTCACTCAGAGGTAGGATGTAGAAAGAAACATGGCAGGATGGCCCGGTTTCAATTGGCTCAAGAACCTGCTGCTAACAATCCAAAACAGACCTTTCGGCCTAGGCAGGATGGTTTGTTAACTGTTCGACAGTATGCGGCAACTGACAACAAATTTGAGCTATTGGAACAGACAGATATTCCGGAGGAAGCTCCACAGGATTCGATTATGCCTACTAGCAAGGATCATAAAGTGATTTTCAATGAAGAGACTGGTAATATCAATGGCAGTGATAAATGTGAGCCTACTTTTTGCTCTGAGGAAATAGAGATGTTAGAAAAGGGTACTACTGGTGTAGTGGAACTGACATCTGGATTAGAAGACTCAAATAAACTACAGACGAATGACTTATTATTGGTCAACAAGCATGTAGCTGAGAAAGCTTGGCAGGACAATGATTTCATGCTGTCACATGACCAATCACATTGTATTGAAATTACTGGTAAGCAGCAGGATAAGGGGATAATTACTAGATCAAAAGCTAGATCCATGGAAGATTTTCCCTGGGAACCTCAATGATAATATCCTCTTTAATTTGGAATGCTCGTGGAGTAGGGAATTTTAGTACCAGGAGATGCTTAAAAGAAGTTGTTCAGTCCAATAAGGTTGAACTTGTGGCCATTCTAGAACCTATGGTGAGTTTGAATAAAGCCCCACCTCTGGGGAGATACATTAAGCTTGGAGGTTTTGCTTGTAGTAGCTCCCAAGATCCAAAAATTTGGGTTTTTTGGCATGAAAGCTTCAATATGGAAATTATAGCTTCCTCCCCCCAACATTTAACTCTTGGATTGAAGAATGGTAGTTCCTTCTGTACATATTACTCCATTGTATATGCTTCATGTGACCCTAACCAAAGACAATCTCTATTCAGTGATATTGCCTCATTTGCTACTTCTGTAACTATACCTTGGCTTATAGGTGGAGATTTCAATTGTGTTCTTCGCCCCTCGGAGAAGGTAGGGGGTAGCATGCCGGCCTTAGCTGCAATGGCTGATTTTAATAATTGCCTTAACTCTGCTGGCTTGACTGATATTGGTTGTATAGGAAATGCAATGACCTGGACTAATAACAGAATTGGAGTTGCTAATATAAAGGCTAGACTTGACAGAGAGCTAGTGAATAGCCTTTGTCTATCCTCTTTTCCACAGCTGACTGTGAAGAATCTTCCCAGAGGTCCTTCGGACCATGCTCCTTTGTTACTTCATTTGGAAAAAGAGCTGAGTAACCCAGGTCGATTTATTTTTCAGAAGATGTGGTGCACCCATGATTCCTTTAAACAGATTGTATCTGACAGCTGGCAGCAATCTCAACCTAACGACCCTAATCCTTTGACTAGATTTTTTATCAAGCTACAGACAGTCAAGGCATCTCTTCGTACCTGGAACAAAGAAATTTTTGGGGACATAAACTCTGCTGTTAGCCATGCCAAAGCTGAAGTTGAATCTAAGCAAAGATATTTCGACTCTGATCCTTCCTATGATAATAAGGACAGGCTAAAAGCTGCCAATGCTTTGCTTAATCAAGCCTTATCCAGAGAAGAAATTTTTTGGCATCAGAAATCCCGGGTTGATTGGATTGAATGTGGAGATAGAAACACCTCATTCTACCATGCGGTTGCACAGTGTAATAGAAGAAGAAACATTATTAGAAGACTCAGAGTAAGGGATTCCAATGAATGGTGCTCTGATCAGGAAATTCTGAGGAAACATGTAGAGGATTATTTTAAATGTCTCTTCTCGTCTGAGAATCATTCTCATGACACTGAGCTGCTCAATTGTATCCCACAGATTATTACTGAATCTCAGAACTCAGTCCTTTGTGCTCCACCGAGTCATTCAGAGATCCGTCAAGCTGTTTGGTCTCTTAAAGGCTCCAGTTCCCCTGGTCCGGATGGATTCTCTGGAGATTTTTTCACAGTAGTATGGGATGTTATTGGACAGGATCTGTGTGATGCTGTCATTGCATTTTTCCAAGGTTTTCCTTTGCCAAGGGGAATATCCTCTTCTCTAATAACTCTTATTCCCAAGGTTCATGAACCTAAATCATTCAGTGATTTTCGGCCTATCAGTCTTTGTAATTTCTCCTACAAAGTTATATCCAAGATCATTTCAGATAGATTGGCTCCTCTTCTGCCTAGTATAATTTCTAAGGAGCAGGGTGCCTTTGTGAAAGGTCGGTTTATTTTGGATAATATTTCCCTGGCTAGACAATTGATGATGGACATTAACAGGAAAGTTAGAGGACATAATATGATAATTAAACTGGACATGGCTAAAGCATATGACAGAATGGAGTGGGATTTTATCTTAGCAGTGATGAAAAAGTTTGGTTTCTGCAATAGATTCACTTCCTTGATTGGTTTGCTTTTATACAATTGCTGGTTTTCTATAAACTTCAATGGAATGATTTCAGGCTTCTTTAAATCCAGTAGAGGCATTAGACAAGGATACCCCATAGCACCCTATCTCTTTATTATTGCCTCGGAGGTCTTAAGCAGAGGATTATCAGCATTATTTCAATCTGGAAGAATCAAAGGATATGCTGGACCAAGAAGGACTATGCAGATTTCTCATCTGCTATATGCAGATGACACCCTGATTTTCCTCAATGCCAGTAGAAGAAATATAAGGGTTTTCCAGCAGTTCATCAATAGTTATGAAGGTGGCTCGGGTCAAAAGGTGAATGCTGCAAAAAGTTGTTTTATCTTATCAGCTAAGGCCCCCCTATCGTTAATTCAGGCTGTTAGGACACTTACTGGATACAAGTATCATACTGATGAAATCAAATATCTTGGAATTCCAATTAAAAAGGGCAGATACCTATGTTCAGACTTCAAATTCCTTATAGAAAGGATTCAGAACAAATTAGAAGGTTGGCAATCCAAATTACTCTCTCAAGCTGGCAGAGCTGTGCTTATAAATTCTGTTATTAAAAGTATGCCAGTTTATTTAGCTTCTGCTTGCTTTATTTCGAAAAAGATAATTAGCTTCATGGATAGTCAATGTGCAGCATTCTTCTGGCAAGGGGTTCATGGCTTCAAGCGTAGGCATTGGATTGCCTGGTCTTACATACAGAAACCTCGTACAGAGGGTGGCCTTGGAATAAGAGATTTCTTAAGTGTTCAGACTGCTTTTGCTGTGAAAATGTTATGGAGTATTCTTCATGGTTCATCATTATGGTCTTTATATGCCAGACAAAGATTCATTAAATCTCATATTTCCAGCTGTAAAAAACCTTTTCCTACTGGAATGCCTCAATCAGTTTTCAGAAAAGCCAGAGATATTATAATTGATAACAACAGGTGTTTTGTTGGGTCTGGCAACATAACTGATTTCTTAAGGGATAATTGGATTGGTAATGGCCCTTTTTTTAATGCAGACCAGGCTGCAAGCAGAAATAATGGGAGTGAAATCCCTTTCTTCTCTGTCAGAGATGTTCTCAGAAATGCTCAGCATATGGATTGGGGTTTAATTGGTAATGGTCAACATATCCCTAATGTCCAACTTAACAATGTGGCTGACATCTGTTTTTGGATGAATTCTCCTACAGGTAATTTCACTATTAAATCAGCCTACAATCTAATCCGTACAAAAGGAATGAAGAGGTCAGCATGGACAAAACTATGGCACCCTGCATTCAACCCAAGAGCAGTATTATTCATTTGGAAACTCATTCACCGAGCAATTCCTGTTGATAGCAGGGTCATTGATTGTGGATTCCAAATGGCTTCTAAATGCAACTGTTGCTCCCTTCCTAAACATGAAGATCTCAATCATGTCTTCATTCATGGTGAACTGGCTTCAGAATTATGGGGTTGGCTGTTACCCATTATCAATAATAAAATATGGCTGGCAGACCAAATTACTAGTAGGTGCTGGGAACTATTATCTGCTACTAGTATGCTTTCAGCTTTTAGTGTAACAGGAATGTACTCTACATTCCTCATGCTTTGGGAAATATGGAAGCAGAGATGTGTCTCCAAGTTCGAAGGGGCCCCAATTAATATCACTGCCATTAAAAGAAAAATCATTTCTTCTGTCCAGATGGTGCTAGATAAAATTGTTTTCCACAGGCCCCTTTCTCCTGCTAAGATCAAATGCTTGGCCTCTTTTGGGTTGATGTCTCGGGTACAAATCAAACACCCCATTATGGTCAACTGCAAATTTGCTAAACAGGGATATACACTTCATGTTGATGGGGCATCCAAAGGTAACCCCGGCAGATGTGGTGGAGGCGGATGTATCAGAAACAGTGCTGGAGATCTGATAATAGGATTTGCCTTCTTCTATGGTATTGGAAATAGTGTTATTGCTGAATGCAGGGCATTACATGATGGATTATATATTGCAAAGCAAAGTGGCATTAAACTCTTGGAAACATTTTCAGATTGCTCCTTGATAGTGGATGCATCCAGGAGTGGTAATCCTCCTATTTGGGCTGTTTACCCATGGTGGAAAGAAACCTTAACTCTCCTTCATGAAAGTGGCAGTGAGTTCTATCATATTTTCAGAGAAGGAAACCGAGTAGCAGATTCACTGGCTTCTCATGCTTGTGGAATTACATCTAATCAACTTTATACCAAAGCAAAGGAGTTACCACATCATTCCAAGGGTGCTTTAAGAGTGGATAAGGCTGGCCTGCCTTCCTTTCGTCATTACTAGTCTGCTAGTAGATTGTCTTTAGTTGGGCTTAATCCTCCTTGCTTTACTCGGGCTCTTTTTTACTTGCCCTTTGCTCTTTTTAGGCTACTGCCTCTTTGTTGTAATCATTGTTCATCTCATATCAATAAAATTTAGGACCACAGGGAACGGCCAGGAGGAGTGAGAACATTCTTCCTCTCTGAGGAAGGGTGCACTCGACCTGTGCTTTCTTTGATTGGTCGGTGTTTGATTAAAAAAAAATGATATGTTGAGTAGGAGTTCCTTCTCTTCAACAATAACTATCAATGTGAAATGGTATGACCCCTTTTACCACAGTGATTGCAATGCATGGAAGATTTTGTGGTGAAAGCTCTCTTTACATTTTTTAAAACAGCTTGGTTTCTACATGCTCTCAAGTCATCATTCTTCATAGTGAAACAATCATGTATGGTATGTCCAGATTTACCACAGTAAAAATATGAGAGTTTCTTTCTAGGTGGTTGTGTGTGTGTGGCAGAAGTATATTTAACATGCATGAGTTTGCTAGCCACATTTTTAGATTTTTGATGCATGTTGATTTTCTGATTTTTATTTTCTTTTTGAATCAGTTGGATATTCACACTGTTTTTCTGATTTGATTGGATTCTTGATACAGTGGGTTGCTGGGAGTGCGATGTGGAGGTGCTGGGTGCACAATTGTCATGAACAAATGAAGTATATGTTTTACTTCCAAACTTCTTTTTGTTCACAGGATTAAACCCCAGCCCTTCTCTTTGAAAGTTTACTTTCACCCCCAACAATTTGTCTAAATTTTCTTGACCATTCACAAATCTAGACAGTAAAGCATTCAAATCAAGGATTTCAGATTCAAGAGAAACAACATGCAATTCACAGGAAACCATCTTCTTTTCACACGAATTGACTTGTTCATGAAGAGTAGCATTGATGATTTTATGACTTTCTATTTCTTACAACAAAGCATGCACTTTCTCAGATTCATCAATATTCACAGATTTTCCTTTTTCAAAAACAAGCAATCTTTCAGAAATGGCTTTATTCAATTCCTTCAGTTTCTCATTTTCTTTTTCAAGTTTCTTATCATTAACAAATTCAGTCTGACCATTGTCCATTGAACTTATTCTCTCTCTCAACTCTTTATTTTCATTTCTCAAGGAACAAATTCGAGCTTTATGAATTTCAATGTCAAACACATGGCCATCAATTAATTCCTTTAAGTGTGAGCATTCTTTGCATGAGGAATTGTAGTTATTTTGTTCAACATCCTTTTTCAATTTTCTGTTTTCCTATCTCAACTTCTTGTATTTTTCAGCAAAGTCATCATATGCATTCAATAGATCTTCATAGCTAAATTCATCTTCATTATCAGAATCAGAATTTACCTTTGAGTTTGATCCACTTGGATGCTCACTCCCTTGTTCACTCGTGCCTGCCACAAGACAGCTATCTTCATGCTCTTCCTTGAAGTCTGTTAATCCATCCAATATTTCCTTTGCGGAGTTGCAATGAGAAATAAAAGGGAAATGATTAGAATCAACTGCGATAATAAACAATTTTAGAGTCAAACAATTTTGATCATGTTTAAGTTTTTGATTTGCAGTCCAGACATTTTTATCTTTAGGCAATTCATAAGGACCATGTGAAATAAGCTTCCATAGCTTAGGGTCGTATGAATTGACTAGACTGCACATCCTTCCTAACCACAAATCAAAATTGCAACCATCAAACACAGGTGGAGAGTTTAAGGTGTACATCATGGTAGTCATTGATCTGGATCACTCTAGATCGTTAGATTTATGAAAATAGAGCCTTCGCTCTGATACCAATTGAAGTCTCGCGATCAATGACACCCAAGAGGGGGGTGAATTGGGTGTTTACCAATTTTAAGAAAAACTTTTAGCTTTTTACAAAATATGTGGTAAACAATAATTAACAATTGAAAACTAATTAACCAATTCTCTCAAGCTCACCGTTCCCACACGACCATACAACGAAAACAAACAAAGCACACAAATAACACACAATGCACAACGATTTTTAAGGTGGTTCGGATGCAACGACGGCAATCCTACGTCCACCCCTCACCAAATCTGGTGAGGCTTCACTCGGGGATAAATCCCCAAACAGAGACGACACTCCAACCACACACGCAGGAAGATGCCTGCCCACACACACACGGGGACGCACCTCAACACACACACACACACACGGAGACGAGGTCTCCAACACGATCCAACAGCCGGATCAATAAAGCATACACACACTGCGACAGATGCAGCACTCCACACACTAAAAGGACCGGATCTAAAAAGATCCACACACACACACACACACACGTAGATCTAAGAAGATCTACGCACACACGAATCAAATACGACACACACTCATACGACCACGGATCCAACAACGATCCACACACACACAAGTTATAGCGGTTTTTGATGAAACACAAATATGAAATTGAAAGCACAAGACACCAAAATAAATAGACCACAGTTTAGAATGCTCCTGATTTAGGCTCCCCCTGAGTGTATGCTCCGGATGTTCGCGTTGATTCCTTCTTCACCTGAATGGCTTGAGACTCAGCTTGAATGGCCTTGTAATGGATGTACGTTTCCTTGCACGGAGTACTGTTCACTGCTACATCACTTCTTCTTCTCTTCACTTGGACAGCCTTCCCTTAAGCTCTTCTTGAGATCCTTGCTTGATTGAAGCTCCCTGGCTTTGGAAGATGACTGAATGGCTTCAGTTGATGCTTGAATGGCTTTGATCGGATGAAGAACTTGGTGGAAGGAATGTTGTTCACGATCGTTGCAGCAACCTTCCCTTGATAGCTACTATCTTGATCTCTCTAGGTTGATTTGTTGTTGCTTCAGTTCATGGGAAGATGAAGGCTTCAAAATAGATCTTGGATCTTTAACTATGATGAGGCTTTGATCTTCGAATCACTGTTCACGGCTACAGTGATATTCCTCCTCTTCCTTGAGCCAGCTTGATCCCTCTTGTTCTCTTGGAGCCTCTTAGGGTTCATAACCTCAAAGAGAGATTTTATAACCCTTGGAAGGTTAGGAGACAAGTCTCAGACCTAGATCCACAAAATCTGGGGTGATTGGGAGCATTGTGATTAAAGAAATGGGGTGAAGGACCTCTTTTCGAACTTGACACAAAAGTCAACAAAGGAGGGCCTTGGGGCTGACGGTCGACCGGTGGAGGGCTGGCGGTCGACCGCTAGGGGCCATTCTGTAGCTTTGTGGCTGCTGAGAAAATAGGTCGACCGCCAGGGTCCTGGCGGTCGACCGCCAGGTTTACAGGTTGCCAATCTTCAATTCTGTTATTTTAGGTCGACCGCCAAGGGTCCACAAGTCGACCGCCAATCTCCAAACCTGCAAAAATGAAATGTTAGACCAATGAAACATGTCCAAAAGTCAAGAGCTTCAAGTCCATATCAAAACCATGCATTTTGGGATCAATATCAACTTAGAATATGCTTTGAGCATTTCTAAATTTTGTTCCGGGGGCTCCGCCCCCAGAAACCCCCGCAAGGGGCGCTGCCCCCTTGACCCCAGCGACCTGACCGCGCAGGTCGATCCGCGGACGAGAGCGCACGATGGCCAGAAGGGTTTCATGTTTAAGGTGCATGAAGGAGGTGTATTAATGAAACATATGTGAAATATCCATGGAGAGATTGATGCTTTAACAAGGTAAGTATCTTACCAATGACTCTTGACAGTAAATGACATATATCACCTATTTTGGATTGCAGAGGAGCAGGGTGCTTATTCACACGTTTGGTTTACCAGGTGACTACCATGAGTTTGATCCTGCATACAAGATAGTCAGGGTTGATTGCCTGCTTGTTGACATTAAAGAGGTTATGAAACCTCTTGTCTCTTGTAAAACCAGCATATGCAACCAGCATAAGCAACAAGATGAATGAACGCAATCATCAAGAACATGTGTAATCAACCATAAGTTTAGTTATCATCACGTGAACACACATTAAGTTTAGTTATCATCAAAACCATAACTTCACAATTACAACAATCATCAAAACCATAACTCAACAGATACGAAGCGAATATATGACTATCCGTATCCGCTCCGTTTTAAAATTCAAATTATCCGATTTTGATCCGCTCCGATTTGAATTCGGATACGAAGCGAATATATGACTATCCGTATCCACTCCGTTTTAAAATTTGAATTATCCGATTCAAATTCAAAAGTATATAAATACAATTATAAAATATTAAAAGTATATAAAATATAACTATAAAATGTCAAAAATATATATAATAAACTCTAAATTAAAATACAACTATAAAATGTCTAAATTTCTCTACAATATTATTTATTTTATAATATATTATTTGAAAATATGTATTATATGATATGTAATATTACGAATGGATATTTTTCGAAGCGAATATTATAATATCCGTATCTGCTCCGATGCGAATTCAGATATTATCCGTATCCGAAAAAATGAACATGAATTCGAATATTATCCGTTAATACGGATTCGAATTCGAAGCGGATCCGGATAATATCCGAATCCGTTGACAGGCCTAATTTTACTCTCCTCAAGAATTTACCCAAAGAGTTGTGGAAAACATAAAATAAATATTATTTTTGGAGGAGTCAATAGTTAAAAACGAGCTTATAATAGATGATGTGAGAAAATCTTAAGAAAGTAACAGCCTTATACCCCCGAACCAGCGAGCAGTGCTGGATTCCCTCACCCCATCTGTAACACCTTGGGTGATGCAAACTAACGTCATTTTGCTCTACTACTGTACGTGGTACTTAAGTTATGATTAATGCACACTCGGATGTGCATTAAATAAATAATTTTTTTATTTTTTTTTGGTGGGGACACCGGGCTCACTACCGGGTCCAATGCTCGGAGCCAACGCCACATCGCCACTACACCGAGCTTATGGCTCAGAGATCCGACTTCCTGAAGACTCGGCGTATTTGTGTGTATTGAGTGATACACGTATTTGTACGTATTTGTATGCATTCGTCTTATTAGACTAGTCAAATAACATGTGTGTATTTTGTGTATTTTATTTGGTTAAAACCCACAAGTTAAAAAGTGGGTGGGTGGGCTTTATTTTATTAGGCTAGGATATATATGCAAATAAGGGAAATTGTGAAGGTATGTGTGTAATGGGCCTTCCTTATAAATAAGGGGCTAAGGAGTGTATTACGTATGAATGAAAGATATGATGAAAGATTGTTTTGTGAGAGCTCTCCCCTCTTGCATTTCCCTTCTCTCTTTCTCCTTGTGAGTTTGAGTGTCGCCCGGTGTGAGACCGTCCGGCATGAGGCCGAGCTGCGTGAGGTAGCAAGTTATACGTTCTCATCCTATTCGCGTTCCGGAGTTGCAGTCAATCTGTTTCCATGTCGCCACCGCGTCAGATTTGGTATCAGAGCCCAACAACGGCGTCTCCGACGACCCCGACGTCTCTCCCTCTATCTTTCGATTGCTAGAAGTGAAAAAAATAGAGAAAAGAGAAAAGAGAAAAGGAAAAGAATAGTTGAATTTTATTGATTGAGAGAAAAAAAATAAAGAAAAAAAAATTAGAAAAAAAACTACTTTTCTCTCCTTATTTCTCTCTCTGTTCTTCTCTCTCTCTCTCTCACTCAGTTTCTCTCTCTCTCTGTTACACACTTTCCCTCTCTCTGTTATTCTCTCTCTCTCTCTCTCTCTCTCTACCTCTCTCTCTCTCTCTCTCGGAGTCTCTCAGTAGAAAGAGAACCAAAAAAAAATAGAAATAGGGACTTCGCAGGGGGGGGGGGGGCAACATCGTCGCCCATGCCCCCCCTTCAAAACCCACGCCGCAACGGCCCCCCGCCGCCGCCCGTTGCCACAGCCTGCTGCGGGTGTCACCGTCGCGACCCGCCCGCCATCGCAGCGCGCCCGTCGGCGCTCCCGCCCGCAGCCGCGCCCGGCCGCCTGCCTCGCACCCGGCCGACCGTCTGCATTGCCCGCGCCCGAGCGCGCCCTCGCGCACTGCTGCCGAGCCCTCCCGCGCCCAGGCGCGCACGTGCCCGCGCCATCACCCTGCTGCACCCACTCCCAGGCCACTCGCACCCTGCAGCTACCGCTTGGCGCCATGCGCCCGCCCTGCGTGGCCGAGCGCCCCTCCCGCCTGCGCCAGCAAGCGCGCACGCCCCGGCCCCTCGCGCGGGCCCACTAGGGATGTCAAAAATACCCGCAAACCCGATTACCCGCATTACCCGACCCGTGATGGGTCGGGTAATACCCGAATAAACAGATATAGATTCGGGTTCGGATACATTTAAAATACCCGTTTCATATTCGGATATGGTATGTATTTAGTGCACCTAAACCCGTACCCGATCCGAACCCGCTCTTAATAACTTATTGTGCATGTTAGACCTATGATTTTGACATGAATCCAATCCGTTGCCCGTCTTGTTGAGTTTGTGAGTTTAGACTTCTTGCTAAAATTATAAGGTCATTTTTATAAAACATAAAAATTACTTTAGAAAGGAAAGAATTGACCGGATTTCTTTTTTTCTAATTCTCATAAATCTCACATTTCTTTGGATGTTAACGTGGACTCATGCTTTATGGACGGATACGGATATCCGCGAATATATCCATACCCGTGACGGATATACCCGTATCCATACCCGCGAAAATAATAGGGTACTATCCAGATATGATATTAGTAAAATTTTCACGGATAGGATATGGTATTGATCTACCCGAGCCGAACCTGATCCATTGACATCCCTAGCGCCCACTGCGCCCGAGCGCGGCCTCTGCCCGCACCCGGCCCGCCTGCGCCCAGCTCGCCGCCCCCCCGCGCCCGCAGACGCGACTGCGCCTGCTGCGCCCACGCCTTCGCGCCCCTGCGCCCGCGCCTGCGCACCCGCGTGCGCCCGCCTTCTGACCCGCCGTGACTGCCCACGTTCAGAAGGCCGCCTGCCTTCCCTCTTTGACCGCCCCTGCCAACTTTTGTTGACAACCGGGAGAGGTTGAAAGTCTTGGGAGATTTGTATTTATATATATATTATATTATATATATTAGAAAAAGTCAAAAAAAGAGGGTTGAAAAAAAGGGAGTGTTAAATATATCTAATATATAAATGGGATATATATATATATATATATATATATATATATATATATATATATATATATATATCTATCTAATAGATACCTATAAAAAAATCATTTGAATAAATTATCAATTGTGGCACCCAAGTTCGCAAACGATGGCTGAAGCAGCGCTCGGGTCGACTGGTTGTCGACAGACGCTCCGCACTTTAGGGGTGAGAGTGTCCGTAAGTCTCCCTGCGCGGAGAAAGTCTCCCTGCGCGGAGAAAGTCTGATCTGATTTATCCCTCTGCGTGAGAAATTTTAAAGCGATTTTGTAATAATTCAATCCTCCCTGTGTGTAGTGAATTCTTTGTAACCGGTCAAGCTTCATCAACGCCGTGCGGGCACGCACGTCCCCGCTTGCCTACATCTCCGGTCGGAGTTAGACTTTTCAGTCTAGCTAGGTACGTGCTCCCCTCACTTACTCATTTAGTATCTTTTCAATTGCCGCGCGAAGTGAGAGAGAGCCCGATCCATGCAGCCAGTCTCCTGAGTGCATCGCTGTGGGCGGAAAGAGATGGCTTGCTTGCACCCATCCTTAGGCCCTAGATTGCCGCATTAAGGCACCCTGATTGTCAGGAGGTAGTTCCACAAC
The DNA here is from genome assembly GCA_022559845.1 of Amorphophallus konjac. NCBI lineage: Eukaryota > Viridiplantae > Streptophyta > Magnoliopsida > Alismatales > Araceae > Amorphophallus > Amorphophallus konjac. Next base: position 112,034 of record JAHNEJ010003571.1, on the reverse strand, counting down.
TACTTCGCCTACGGGCGAGCAACTCTCCCTGACCAGTCCCTTTAAAGTTGATCATTTGCCTATTAGCCAACAAAATTCGGGTCTATAGCTTGCTAATTGTCGGTCCGAGGACTGCATCATTTAGGTCCAAGGTCGTGCATGCCACGTTGGTCCAGGAATTCATCCGGCCGTCTAGAGCGCCCCTCAACGCTACCCATGGATCAAGAGAGCGTGACTGCTATGCTAGTCCAGCTCGAGCATAATCTCGTGGCCCACTTTGAAGAATCCATAGGCCAACTACGGACGGAACTCGATAAGAGGATCCGAGCCTTAGAGGATCGACTGAAGGGAGAGGAAGGAAGAGTGAATGGCCACGGCAATCCCGTAGCCAATCTTAGGGAGGAAAGAGAGCAAGCCCGCCAAAATCAGGCTCCCCAAGGTGGAGAGCAAGAGGCCCGTGTGTCTCAAGAGAGAGACCACGACGAGGAGGATACCATCTTACGAAACGTCAAGATTGACGCTCCGAGTTTTGATGGGTCCCTCAACCCCGCTACATATCTTTATTGGGAGATCGGGATGGACCAATATTTTGATTGGCATCGCCGCATGACCCCTGCTACAAGGGTGAGGTTTGCCAAAATGAAACTCCTAGGTCAAGCCAAAACCTACTGGTGTAACGTTGAGAATCTCTTAGCAAGGAGACGAGAGGAGCCCATAACCACGTGGGAGGAAATGAAGGAGAAACTGAGGGAGAAGTATTTACCACCTTCCTACCATCAGCGTCTTTTAGACCAATGGCAGAAACTCACCCAAGATGGAAAGTCCGTGGACGAGTACATCGCCAAATTTGATGACTTCTTCCTTCGGAGTCAAGTCATAGAGGATGTCTCTGTCACCCTCTCACGGTTTAGAGCTGGCCTACACGAGAGTATTCAGCAGGAATTATTCTTGCGGGAGGTTAACACCCTCGAGCACGCCTACCAGGTTGCACGAGATGTTGAGAGGTTTCAAAGGGTGGTCCCACCTCGGGTTCCCATCTACCGCCAACCTGAACCCCGAAACCCCATAGTCCGCTATACCGAGAGAGCTGGTCCCTCCACCTCCTACGTCCCTACTGCTACCCCACTTAGGGCCATTGCCCCTACTGCTCCTTTCCCAAGGAACCCCTTACCTGCACCCGCTGCTGTGCCCAGACTGGAGTATACTCCGCCAACTGAGAGGAGAGATGACAAGGGAAAGGGAGTCATCCCTAGCACCTCCCAACCAGTCCCTGTCTCGGGAGTTCGTTACTTTAAGTGCCATAACCTAGGGCACATTACCTCCAACTGCCCCACCCGAGCCTTAGTCATCACCGACCCCCAGTCTGTGGAGCTTCCACCTCAGGAAGGAGAAGCCATTGAGAGATACAAGGCCGATCCTGACCTCATCGCCCAGTTTGAGGAAATGGATGCAGGGTATGATGGAACGCATGTCGAGTACATGTAAGTGGGAGATATTGTCGAGAGTTTGAACCAGGGAAGACTGGGTGTAGTTCGCTGCATCCTTACCCACCCCAAGGAGGATGACTGGCGTCAAACCTCCATCTTCCAAACATACATTATGGTAAAATCCCAACCCTGTAAAATGATTTTTGACAACGGGAGCTGTATTAATGCAGTCTCTTCAGACTTTGTCTCTCGTCTAGGTCTACCTACCCATCCTCCTCTGATGCCGTACAACGTGGCTTGGGTTGACGACACGTCTATCCCAATCACCACTACATGTGTCATTCCTATCCAATTCCAGTCCTACCAAAGACAGATTTTGTGTGATGTAGTGCCTATGAAGGTCGGTAGCATCATTCTAGGGCGACCGTGGATCTATGATGTAGACCTTACTACATTCGGTCGGTCCAATCAGTGTTCCTTCTCACACAATGGGAAGAAGATACAGCTGTACCCGGCACCCCCAAAGGTGACCCCGGGAAAGAGTTCCACCTCCACCCCCACTGGAACCCCCAAGGTTCAAGAGAGTCCTCGGACTCCCACTGAAGGGAAACCTCTCATTCCCTCTCCTCCTGTACCTATCACACCCATTCCTAAGGCCCCTAAGGTTGGTTATGACCCGATTAGGCGCCTTAACTTCATAGGTGTCCGTGAGCTGAATAGGGAGGTTGCCGAGGGTGCCCCTGTCTGGGCTGTTGTTGTCACCATCACCCCCGAGGAGTCCCGAGTCTCAGTCCCACCCGAGGTCCAGGTAATTCTGCAGGACTTCCCAGATATTTTCCCAGAGGACTTGCCCTCTAGACTCCCTCCCATGCGTGACATTCAACACGCTATTGATATTGTCCCCGGGTCCACCCTACCCAACCTTCCCTATTACCGATTGAACCCAAAGGAGCATGCTGAGCTCCAAATGATTGTCGAGGATGTTATCCAAAAAGGTTTCCTCAGGGTGGGTAAGAGTCCATGTGATGTCCCTGCCTTGCTCACACCCAAGAAGGATGGCACCTGGCGGATGTGTGTTGACAGCCGTGCCATCAATAAGATCATTGTCAAGTATATGTTTCCCATTCCCCGTCTTGATGACATGCTTGACATGATGAGTGGAGCCACCATCTTTTCCAAAATTGACTTGAAAAGTGGCTACCACCAGGTCCGGATTCGACCAGGGGATGAGTGTAAGACAACCTTCAAAACAAAAGAAGGTCTGTATGAATGGCTCGTCATGCCGTTTGGGCTATCCAATGCCCCCAGCACATTCATGCGGCTTATGACAGAAATCCTTCGACCCCTCATTGGTCGCTTTCTTATCGTATACTTTGACGACATTCTCATATATAGCCACAACCCTCAGGACCACATCCATCATTTGAGGGAAGTCTGCGAGACTTTGAGGAGAGAAACCCTGTTTGCCAATCTCAAGAAATGTGAATTCATGACAGACCAGGTCACTTTCCTTGGATTTATGGTATCGAGTCAATGAGTGTCTGTGGACCAATACAAGGTCCAAGCCTTAGTAGATTGGCCAGAGCCCCAGAATGTCCATGACGTTCGAAGCTTCCATGGGCTAGCCACTTTCTATAGACGCTTCATTCAAGGTTTTAGCACCATTATGGCATCCATTACAGATTGTATCTGTAAGGAGAATTTTGAGTGGACCAAAGCCGCCTCCCAGGCTTTTCGTGCCATAAAGGAGCTCATGACCAAAGCCCCTGTCCTCCGCCTACCAGACTTTTTCAAAGTCTTCGAGATATCATGTGATGCATCTGGCGTAGGAATAGGAGGAGTGCTCAGCCAGGAAAGCCACCCCGTGGCTTATTTCAGTGAGAAGCTTTCTGATGCAAAGCTTCGTTACTCCACCTATGATAATGAGTTTTATGCCGTGGTCCAAGCCCTCAAACACTGGAGACACTATCTCTTACCACAAGAGTTTGTCTTATACTCGGACCACGAGGCTTTGAAATTCCTTAGCTTACAGAAGGGCTTGAACCCGAGGCATGGTCGGTGGATAGAACTCCTCCAGTCTTTCACATTTGTCCTAAAGTATAAGGCTGGAAAGGAAACTAAGGTGGCCGACGCATTGAGTCGAAGGGTCTCCCTTCTTTCCACTGTTTGGGTAGAGGTCACGGGATTTGACCGCATGAAGGAACTCTATGGAGAGTGTCCTGATTTTGGCCCTGCCTACTCTGCTCTATCTGCTGGACCATCGGCATCCTTTTCTGACTATCTACTCTAGGATGGTTTTCTATTTCGAGGGCAGCAACTCTGTGTCCCGAGGACTTCTATTCGGGACTTCCTGATTTGGGAAGTGCATGCTGGAGGTCTTGCTGGTCACTTTGGCCGCAACAAGACCATCCATTCTGTGGAGGAGTATTTCTATTGGGCTGGCCTGAAGAAAGATGTGGCCAAGATTGTAGCCCAGTGTAGGACATGCACAATGGGCAAATAGGTCAAATAGAACACTGGTCTCTACACTCCTCTCCCCGTTCCTGATCGACCATGGGTTGATGTGAGTATGAATTTTATCCTTGGTTTACCTTGCACTGCTCACAAGCATGATTCCATCTTTGTTGTTGTTGATAGGTTCTCTAAGATGGCCCATTTCATTGCATGTTCCAAAACATCTTATGCATCTAAAGTAGCCCACTTATTCTTTGATGAAGTCGTGCGTCTGCATGGTCTCCCCCAAATCATCGTGTCTGATCGAGATGTCCGGTTCACTAGTTACTTCTGAAAGACACTTTGGCACCTAGTTGGTACCAAACTCAAATTCTCCACTACCTATCACCCACAAACCGATGGGCAAACAGAGGTCGTCAATATGAGTTTAGGAAATCTCTTGAGGTGTCTTGTAGGGGAACAGTCTGGCACTTGAGATCTTCTCTTACCTAGAGGCGAATTTGCATACAACAGTTCGGTCAATCGGTCCATAGGTATGAGTCCCTTTGAAGTCGTGCATGGCTACAAACCTAGAAAACATGTGGATCTCATTCCTCTTCCCCTCGAGTCTAGAGTGTCCAAGTCAGCTGAGGAATTTGCACATCATGTCAAGAGTCTGCATGAGTCGATTAGCAAGCAAATCAACCTCAGTAATGAGACCTATAAAAAGTTGGCTGATTCGCATATGCGTCACCATCAATTTCAAGAAGGTGACTTGGTTATGGTACGGGTCCGACCCGAACGACTCCCCTCGGGAGCCGTTAAAAAGTTGCAAGCCCGTAGTGATGGTCCATTCCCAATCCTGCGGAAGGTTGGCTCCAATGCTTATGTTGTGGACTTACCTCCCGAATATGGGATTAGCTCGACTTTTAATGTGGCAGACCTAATGGCCTATAAGGAACCCACATCGATTCATAGTGATCCTTTCGAGACTTCTCCTCCCATTGAGAGTGAGCCCACCCCCTGTGCGTCCCACAGCCTCGAGAGAGTTCCGCGCGAGCATATTGAGAGGATACTGGATGAGTATGTGACCACTACACGGAGCATGGTGTACTAACGCTACCTTGTCCGCTGGCGGGACCGTCCACTATCAGATGATTCCTAGATCAGCCGGGAAGATCTCCAGCGCCTCGATCCAGATCTGCTGGAACACTACCATAGAAGTGTCCCCCCTTACTCGACGGAGTCGAGTTCCAGCCGCCCCGGGAGGGTTGGTGGGGACACCGGGCCCACTACCGGGCCCAATGCTCGGAGCCGACGCCGCACCGCCATTACACCGAGCTTATGGCTCGGAGATCCGACTTCCTGAAGACTCGGAGTATTTGTGTGTATTGAGTGATACACATATTTGTACGTATTTGTGTGCATTCGTCTTATTAGACTAGTCAAATAATATGTGTATATTTTGTATATTTTATTTGGTTAAAACTCACAAGTCAAACAGTTGGTGGGTGGGCTTTGTTTTATTAGGTTAGGATATATATGTAAATAAGAAAAATTATGAAGGTATGTGTGTAATGGGCCTTCCCTATAAATAGGGGGCTAAGGAGTGTGTTACGTATGAATGAAAGATACCATGAAAGATTGTTTTGTGAGAGCTTTCCCCTATTGCATTTCCCTTCCCTCTTTCTCCTTGTGAGTTTGAGTGTCGCCTGATGTGAGACCGTCCGGCGTGAGGCCGAGCTGCCACTACAAGAAAAATCGCGGATAGCGACCGACCTAGCGGTCGCTATTCAGTCGTAGATCGGTCGCAAATATACATTGCGACCGAACAGATACTATCTAGCGACCGAATATGTCGGTCGCTATATAATAGTCGCTATATAGCGACCGACATAATTCGGTCGCAGTATCAGTCGTTACCAGAGACCGATTATAATCGGTCGCCTGTCCGGTCGCTAATAATTCGGTCGCCATTCAGTCTCTATTCGGTCGCTACATTTGTTGTATTTTAAAAAATAAAATTAACCTATCGGATTAAGTCGGTCTCAATTCGGTCGCTATTCGGTCGCTAATTATGTTGTATTTTTAAAAAATAAAATTAACCTATCGGATTTATTCGGTCTCAATTCGGTCGCCAGTCGGTCGCTAAATTTGTTGTATTTTTAAAAATAAAATTAAACTATCGGATTGATTCGGTGGCTAGTCGGTCGCCAGTCGGTCGCCAAGTATAATTATTTAATAAAAGAAATATAACGTATAGTCGCTATTCGGTCGCAATTCAGTCTCCATGCGGTCGCTAATTTTGCATTATTTTTTTTTAAAAATTTATTTAAACTGATAAATAAATTACCTGATAAATAACAAATTCATAACATAAATATAAAATCAACTACACAGACAACAATATCGACAAATCTCAAATTCATCACATACAAACACCTGATAAATAACAATTTCATAAAACAATAATAAATCAACTACACGGATCACAATCTCCACGAACCTCAAATTACACACAATTAAAATAAAATCACAAATTAATCATACATCCATAATAATAAAATGACAACATACACAACTAAAATAAAATCACAAATCCTCCACATATGTCTCATCCTGGTCGTCGTCTCGTCCAACATCATCCTGGTCGTCGTCTCGTCCAACATCTCGCGACGGATGATCCTGTATATCATTTAAAAAAATTATAATCAAATCCTTAATAAAGAAATCAAGCATTAACAAGACTTAATAAAGAAATCAAGCATTAACAAGAGTATGCCAATAGTTTAAGCCAGCTCATTTTCATATATATAAATACACACACACAATATAAGTTCAAATTTCATCTTGTATTTTAAAAATGAAGTTTGAGCGCCGAGCTCAAACCGGGCATCCGATTTGGATTCCGTCAGTTCTGACAAGTCACTTTCATCTCCCCGGTCGTATTGGAATGATCGGCACGGCCATCCGACCGGTATTTCGAATTTTAGACCCCCGGACCCGTCCTAACAGTTCATTTGAACTAAGTGTATTTTAAAAATGAAGTTTGAGCGCCGAGCTCAAACCGGGCATCCGATTTGGATTCCGTCAGTTCTGACAAGTCACTTTCATCTCCCCGGTCGTATTGGAATGATCGGCACGGCCATCCGACCGGTATTTCGAATTTTAGAACCAAATGCCCCGTCCTAACAGTTCATTTGAACTAAGTGTATTTTAAAAATGAAGTTTGAGCGCCGAGCTCAAACCGGGCATCCGATTTGGATTCCGTCAGTTCTGACAAGTCACTTTCATCTCCCCGGTCGTATTGGAATGACCGGCACGGCCATCCGACCGGTATTTCAGATTTTAGACCCCCGGACCCGTCCTAACAGTTCATTTGAAATAAGTGTATTTTAAAAATGAAGTTTGAGCGCCGAGCTCAAACCGGGCATCCGATTTGGATTCCGTCAGTTCTGACAAGTCACTTTCATCTCCCCGGTCGTATTGGAATGATCGGCACGGCCATCCGACCGGTATTTCGAATTTTAGACCCCCGGACCCGTCCTAACAGTTCATTTGAACTAAGTGTATTTTAAAAATGAAGTTTGAGCGCCGAGCTCAAACCGGGCATCCGATTTGGATTCCGTCAGTTCTGACAAGTCACTTTCATCTCCCCGGTCGTATTGGAATGATCGGCACGGCCATCCGACCGGTATTTCAGATTTTAGAACCAAATGCCCCGTCCTAACAGTTCATTTGAACTAAGTGTATTTTAAAAATGAAGTTTGAGCGCCGAGCTCAAACCGGGCATCCGATTTGGATTCCGTCAGTTCTGACAAGTCACTTTCATCTCCCCGGTCGTATTGGAATGACCGGCACGGCCATCCGACCGGTATTTCAGATTTTAGAACCAAATGCCCCGTCCTAACAGTTCATTTGAACTAAGTGTATTTTAAAAATGAAGTTTGAGCGCCGAGCTCAAACCGGGCATCCGATTTGGATTCCGTCAGTTCTGACAAGTCACTTTCATCTCCCCGGTCGTATTGGAATGACCGGCACGGCCATCCGACCGGTATTTCAGATTTTAGACCCCCGGACCCGTCCTAACAGTTCATTTGAAATAAGTGTATTTTAAAAATGAAGTTTGAGCGCCGAGCTCAAACCGGGCATCCGATTTGGATTCCGTCAGTTCTGACAAGTCACTTTCATCTCCCCGGTCGTATTGGAATGATCGGCACGGCCATCCGACCGGTATTTCGAATTTTAGACCCCCGGACCCGTCCTAACAGTTCATTTGAACTAAGTGTATTTTAAAAATGAAGTTTGAGCGCCGAGCTCAAACCGGGCATCCGATTTGGATTCCGTCAGTTCTGACAAGTCACTTTCATCTCCCCGGTCGTATTGGAATGATCGGCACGGCCATCCGACCGGTATTTCAGATTTTAGAACCAAATGCCCCGTCCTAACAGTTCATTTGAACTAAGTGTATTTTAAAAATGAAGTTTGAGCGCCGAGCTCAAACCGGGCATCCGATTTGGATTCCGTCAGTTCTGACAAGTCACTTTCATCTCCCCGGTCGTATTGGAATGACCGGCACGGCCATCCGACCGGTATTTCAGATTTTAGACCCCCGGACCCGTCCTAACAGTTCATTTGAAATAAGTGTATTTTAAAAATGAAGTTTGAGCGCCGAGCTCAAACCGGGCATCCGATTTGGATTCCGTCAGTTCTGACAAGTCACTTTCATCTCCCCGGTCGTATTGGAATGATCGGCACGGCCATCCGACCGGTATTTCGAATTTTAGACCCCCGGACCCGTCCTAACAGTTCATTTGAACTAAGTGTATTTTAAAAATGAAGTTTGAGCGCCGAGCTCAAACCGGGCATCCGATTTGGATTCCGTCAGTTCTGACAAGTCACTTTCATCTCCCCGGTCGTATTGGAATGATCGGCACGACCATCCGACCGGTATTTCAGATTTTAGAACCAAATGCCCCGTCCTAACAGTTCATTTGAACTAAGTGTATTTTAAAAATGAAGTTTGAGCGCCGAGCTCAAACCGGGCATCCGATTTGGATTCCGTCAGTTCTGACAAGTCACTTTCATCTCCCCGGTCGTATTGGAATGACCGGCACGGCCATCCGACCGGTATTTCAGATTTTAGACCCCCGGACCCGTCCTAACAGTTCATTTGAAATAAGTGTATTTTAAAAATGAAGTTTGAGCGCCGAGCTCAAACCGGGCATCCGATTTGGATTCCGTCAGTTCTGACAAGTCACTTTCATCTCCCCGGTCGTATTGGAATGATCGGCACGGCCATCCGACCGGTATTTCGAATTTTAGACCCCCGGACCCGTCCTAACAGTTCATTTGAACTAAGTGTATTTTAAAAATGAAGTTTGAGCGCCGAGCTCAAACCGGGCATCCGATTTGGATTCCGTCAGTTCTGACAAGTCACTTTCATCTCCCCGGTCGTATTGGAATGATCGGCACGGCCATCCGACCGGTATTTCAGATTTTAGAACCAAATGCCCCATCCTAACAGTTCATTTGAACTAAGTGTATTTTAAAAATGAAGTTTGAGCGCCGAGCTCAAACCGGGCATCCGATTTGGATTCCGTCAGTTCTGACAAGTCACTTTCATCTCCCCACTGAAAATGAACTTCTTGTAACTTATGACCTATGCTCCTTTGTATGAACTGCCCTTCCTTTGCTTAGAGGTGCTGTTCCTGGCTTCCTGCCATGACAGTTACCAGACTTTGGGGAGATCTTTTCACCTAAATTGGCATATTTTATTCATGTCTACATGTTACTTTCCTTATATTATTCTAGCTTTATGAATATTTATAGATCTGTATCCTCCCCCACTCAAGTGAATAGAATTTATACATATCTTTTCACTTTCAGTTCTAACCAAAATCTCTATACACCTATGGAAAATCCTGCAGAACAGTCTGCCTGTTGATTCTAATATCCAGAGGATAGGTGTAAGATGATATTTAGAGTTAAGAAAATGATATTTTCCCCTCCTCAATCTAAATTCTTATATTTTGTAAGATGATATTTAGAGTTAACAAATAGAAAATCAATCAAATAAAATACTTACCGGAGGCTGCTGTGCAGGAGGTGCAGGAGGTGCTCTACTACTATCAATTCCCAAGGATGTGAGCATCTGGGAGACGGTCTGAGCGACGATGGTTGAGATATTCTGAGAGATATTCTGAGAGACGGTCTCGTTGACGATCTGCCTAAACATATCTGGAGTCATGGTCGGGGCGGCACTGGAAGAACCATCTGGGGCTGCTGGTGTGGTAAATGGAGAGGTCGCATGTGAGACCGAACTCGAGCATGATGATAACACCCTAGTCGTGCCCAAGCTATGTCCAAAACCATAAACATGTCCTTTCTTGGGTGCCCCAGATGCTGCAACCCAAATGGCAGGATCCAACTCTGGACGCTGACTGTCATCCCCGTACCTCTCATCCATTCGTCTACTATATGAGTCCTGCAAAAACCAAAAAAAAACAAAACCAAATTATTCTACAATTTAATCTTAAATGAAAACTATTAATGTATACACTTACCGCTACCTCCCGAGCTTTCTCACTAATGTAAGCATTTGTCCCTTTCTTCTTATGAGTTCGATCAAAAAGTTCATGAAATTGAGCTGGCCGCTTTAACTGTGCTTCCTGTTATTCAAATAAATCACAGTTTCATAATAGAAACAAAAAATTTATATATGTAGAAGTGTACTTACTAATCTCGCTTTATGTGTTGCAAAGGAGACAGAGCCACCCGTGTGTAAATTCGCTTCAGGATGCGCTGCTCTGTTTTGCTTTGCTTTGTTTGAATTGGCATTCCATTTCTCCGCTTCCCAAATGTTGCACAGCTCTGTCCAATACTCCTTTCTCATCCACACAGGCCCATGCTCCTTCCATATGTTCTTATCAGTACTTGCACATGCTTTTTTTGCATATCTTCGGGCATTGTACATAAGATGTTTGAAATTATCTCTTGCAGTAGCTGTCCATGCAAATCTAGCACGTAACTCATCTGAATGTTCTGTGAATCGATGATTCCTCTATATATTAACAACAACAAAAATTTATATGTTACATAACAAAGTGGGTTAAAATAATAATTGAAAATGACTTAATATGATAAAATAAGATAAATACCAAGAACATAGAGAACAATAAATCCTGAACACCCATCGGAAAATCAGCAAAGCGATGGATGGGGCCTGGAAAATGTGCTTGAATTGTCTTTGTAATAAATTGTGATGCTTGGGCTGGCTCTATTTTATTCCTGAAATTAAAAATATTAATACCACAATGACGAATAAATAACAAAAATAATGCATTACGTACCCTTCATTTATCCACACTGCCCGCATCGTCTCATTACAACAGCCCTCCCCCTCATGATGACTCGCCTCGTCATCAGCACGTACTATACGAATTAAATAGTATAAATAAAACAAACTATCAAAAAAACATAAATATGCAAATGAACATACCTGACTCAGCTGGGGGAGGTGTAGATCCACTCGCCATGTGTGATGGCGGTGCATAGGCCGTCAATGTACCCGTTGTCAGTGGTAACGGTGCAGAGGCCGTGGGTCCTGTAAGGATAAGAATCAGATAACACAAAAACATAAAGAATTATTTTAAACAAATACTCAAATGAATTATACATGAAAGTATACATACCTACTACCGGTGGTAGCGGTGCATCCCTCGGTGGTAACGGTGCAGAGGTCGTGGGTCCTGTGAAAATAAGAATCAGATAACACAAAAACATAAAGAATTATTTTCAACAAATACTACAATGCATTATACATGAAAGTATACATACCTACTACCGGTGGTAGCGGTGCAGAGGTCGGTCGTAACGGTGTAGAGGTCGTGGGTCCTGTGAAAATAATAATCAGATAACACAAATACATAATGAATTATTTTCAACAAATACTACAATGCATTATGAAGGGAAAGTATACATACCTACTACCGGTGGTAGCGGTGCAGAGGTCGGTGGTATATGTGCAGAGGTCGTGGGTCCTGTGAAAATAAGAATCAGATAACACAAAAACATAAAGAATTATTTTCAACAAATACTACAATGCATTATACATGAAAGTATACATACCTACTACCGGTGGTAGCGGTGCAGAGGTCGGTCGTAACGGTGTAGAGGTCGTGGGTCCTGTGAAAATAATAATCAGATAACACAAATACATAATGAATTATTTTCAACAAATACTACAATGCATTATGAAGGGAAAGTATACATACCTACTACCGGTGGTGAAACGGAAGTAAATCTCCTCCCGCTACCCTCTCCCCTCCCACCTCTGGGAGTCCCACGCCGTCCTCGAACCATATCTTCAACTGGTAATAAAATACATGCATATTCATCAAATAGTGAAAGAAAGAAAGTTACAGAGTATTAAAATTCCCAGATAAAATTGTATACCATTAATCAAACATTCTCCATTTCTTCTTCAGATGTTGGAGATATAACAAATTCAGCATTCACATCTTCATTATCAGATTCATTTTGATCACTAATATATTCCTCCTCTTCGGAGTCCCCCAACTGTATTTCTGGTTGTTCTGGATCGACTTCCTCCACTTCATTCTCTTTAGATAAAGACGGTGCCTCCACAGATTCATCACTAGAAGCAGGCAAGTCTACATCATCACCCAAGTCTGATTGAAAGAATTCGGCATTCACATCCAACTGCTCTGTTTCAGTCAAATCCAACTCATAATCCGGGAAAAGCCTTGTCTTAACCTTGCAAACTGCCCACCAATCATTTCTTTCTTTATTTCTAGACGATGGATACTTTGTATAATAGACCTGCTGGGCTTGTGCGGCCAAAATGAATGGATCATAAGTATTCAATTTAGACTTATGTCTGATATCGACAATCCCATATGTTGTGTCATTTCGAACAGAATTAGGATCAAACCAATGACACTTTAACAGAAATATATGGTTGTCATCTCCGAGATATTGCAATTCTAAGATCTCCTCAATAATACCATAATAATCACATTCGTTTTCATTATATGTACTTCCTTTCACACATACCCCGCTGTTCATTGTTGACTTATTCTGCCCATATTGTCTAGTGTGAAATCTATACCCATTCACAATAAATGCTGGATATGTACGTGCAACTTTCGATGGGCCATAACTGATCACTCGAATTCTTTGATCAGTAATAAAATCATTTTCAACCTACATATGGACAGCACACTAGTCAGAATTTGTCATTGACCCAACAAGGAGAAAGAGTAGTAATAATACTTACACGATATTTCAGCCAAGAAGCGAATGATTTTTCTCGTTCTTTTTCAACCTCCATGTCAGTGAGATATGGACATCTTTGGATTAATTCTGAGTCAAATTGTCTGTATTACGACCATTGGAGCATTATAGATGGAATGAAAAATAATAAGTTATAGACACAATGTAATTTGAGCAGAGAACTTACGCAACATAAGGTTCAACCTCCATACAATTTAAAAGGATGTAAATTTCTGCACAGTGCAATTCTCTATCATTTAGCATCCGACTCGAGGAACGTCCATACGCACGTCCAGGATACTTAAATATCGACAGTCGCTCAGAGTGAACGGAGTCTCCCCCATCATCATTACGTGGTGGCCGAGTTCGACGAGTTTGTACCTCAGGTTCAAAGTACATTGAACAGAAATTTGATATTTCTTCCATAATGTACGCCTCGGCAATGGAACCCTCTACTTTTGCCTTGTTGCGAACTTTCATTTTCAATTCATGCATACACCTACCAGAATGTTCATAAGATAATGAAAAACACATCACCATGTAATTGAATTATGAGGAGAAAATATATATATATTACCTCTCAAATGGATACATCCATCTAAATTGTACTGGCCCTCCTACTTTAGCCTCATATGGTAAGTGTATAAGCAGGTGCTCCATTGAATCAAAGAATGATGGTGGAAATATCTTTTCCAATCTACAAACTGTCGTGATCACATTCTGTTCAATAGTTTCCACATCTTCATACCTGAGCTCTGATGCACATAAAATTTTGAAAAACTGACTTAACTCAGTCACTGCTCCCCATATCGCCTTCGGCATCATATCACGAAATACAATAGGTAACAACCTCTGCATGAACACATGACAGTCATGACTTTTCATTCCATATATTTTCCCCTCATTTGTATTCACGCAACGAGCAATGTTAGACACATAACCATCTGGAAATCTCAACTGTTTTAGCCAAGAGCATACTTCTTTAATCTGTGCAGCTCCAAGGGCGTAACTTGCTTTCGGTTTAACTGTTTTACCATTTCTATCAATAAGGTACAGTTCTGGACGTTTACAATGTATTTTCAAGTCTAAACGGGCATTCACATTATCCTTTGTTTTGCCTGTTATGTCCATAACAGTGTTGAACACATTATCAAAGACATTCTTCTCAACATGCATGACGTCGATGTTATGTCGTATAAGAAGAGTTGACCAATAAGGCAATTCCCAGAAGATACTTTTTTTGACCCAATTGTGATCCTTCCCAAATCCAGGGAGTTGTCTTGTGCTGCTCGACAATTGTGCTATATCTGGTAAGTTCTGTACACGTGCTGCTAAATGTGGACCAGACAACCGTTCAAAATCAGCTTCTTCCAATTCAATTCTGTTCTTTAAGAATGCATCTTTTTGCCTTCTAAACGGATGGTCCCTTGGTAGAAATCGTCGATGACAATCAAACCAGCATGACTTGCCACCATGCTTAAGTACAAATGATTTGGAACTGTCCATACAGTAAGGACATGCTAGTTTTCCATGAGTGCTCCAGCTAGATAACATTCCATATGCAGGAAAGTCGCTTATTGTCCACATCAATGCAGCCTTCATAGTGAAATTTTGTTTTCTGCATGCATCATAGGTAGTAACCCCATCAGTCCATAACAACTTCAACTCATCAATCAACGGCCTGAGATATATGTCTAATTTTTTCCCAGGACTTTTTGGACCAGGGATCAATAATGATAGAAATAAATGCTCTCGTTTCATGCACATATTTGGCGGAATATTATATGGTGTCACGAAAACTGGCCAGCAAGAGTAGGAAGTCACTGAACCTCCAAATGGATTGAATCCATCAGTACATAAACCCAGCCTTACATTACGCGACTCTTTTGAGAAAGTAGGGTGAGCACGGTTAAAGTGACTCCAAGCTTCGGCATCTGCAGGATGACTGATTACATTATGTTGTCGACGTACTCTTTCCGCATGCCATCTCATATGTTGAGCTATCTTTGGTGCCATATACATTCTCTGCAATCTCGGTGCAATAGGAAAATACCGCAATGACATATATGGTATATCTTTTTGCTTTGAATTGTCCCCTTTCTTAGGCTTGAATCTATCATGACCACATATGGAACATGATACCTTACTTTTAGCCTCATTATAATATAGCATGCAATGATTAGGACATGCATCTATTTTCTCATATCCAAGCCCTAAGTCAGTGACCATCTTCTTTGCACGATAAAAATTTTCAGGTAATTTCTCATCTTGTGGCAACATACTTTTGATAATCAGTAACAAACGATCAAAACAAATCTCACTGATGTGAAATTCAGATTTCAAGTTCAATAATTGTGACACCGCAGACAGTCGAGAGTGATTTTGACATCCAGTCCACAATGGCTCATCAGCATCTTTGAGTAGCTGATAAAATCTTTCAGCTGTCTTGTTTGGCGGTTCTTCATTATGTACATGCTCCTCGTGAACATTGAATCCTGGACCAGCAGCATCTATGACCATATCAACATATGAACTTCCACTTCCAACATTGGCAGGCTCGTAGGTCGACCACAATGTTTCACCATGACATATCCAGTTTGTATAATCTTTAACAAACCCCTTTCTGTATAAATGACGTTGTACATCCCATGTTGTCAGCCACTTCAAATTCTTACAGACTACACAAGGACATCGGATACGACCCTCACAATCTACAGCTTCAATAGAATTTCTCAAAGCAAACTGAATGAATCTCTCAACTCCATTTTTAAATTCTATAGACACCACCTGATCAACTACTCTACGGTACATCCATGAACGATCTTCAGACATTTTCCCTATGCGAATGAAATGTAAACACACAAAACTTTAACATGTTTAACAAAATAAAAAGTACAACCCTTACCTCACATCGTCCATGTCTGCCATTTTAAATAGGACGGAAATATCATTTAGATCTTCACTTTTTAACCCATCTGTGAAGGTTTGATCGCACGATTAATTACTATATGTGTTGTGTTGTTTGCTAAAAATTTCGGCAGCATCTCCCCACACCTCTCCGATATACCACAAAATATTTATTGATTAAGAAATTTTCTTAAACACTTACTAATAAGTGGTTAAGAAAATAATCAAAATCAATAAAGGTATATCAGAGAGGAGTGAGAAGACGCAGCCAAAATTTTTAACAAACAACACAAACACATATAGTAATTAACCACCTAAGTGCGATCAAACATTCACAGACTGTCCAAACGGGACAATTCAAGACTTTGAGTTAGATATACACATTCTCATCATTCAAAATGAGAACGTGCATATCAATCCCAAAGTCTTGAACGGGTAGGTTGATTGGCACGGGCTTAACACGCTCTCCTAAGATGCGTGCAATGTTAGGTTGCACCCACGCATCTCAGCTCACATACAACACCCAACTAATTAAATATTGACAAGATAATAACACAATCTAAAAACATAGCAGTAACATGTGAAATTGGCAATACATGTACACAATGAAAACATGAATTTTATTTTAACATCCAACATAAAGACAACACTTTCACTAGCTATTTAGCAGAAATAAAATATAGCATGATACTTTTTAGCTTAAAGACAACACTGTCACTAGCTATGCAGAAATCAAGTAAAGAAATTGATAGTATCGTCACTGAATAAGACAATAATAAAACACACTTTACTTTTCATCCAACACTATCCAAACAGTACTCTTAGCTAATGACATGTTTTAGATATTCTAAAATTAAGAAACTGAGCTACAATTCTAAAATGTCAATGTTTCTCTAATACTCATGTCATGTAAATTTAAACATATCAATAATTTATGAGGTTGTCAACCACGACTGCTAATCTTTTTTTTTTTTTGAAAATCTACAAGATGACTAGTAGCTTCCATTGACAGATTCCCCATTTTAAAAAGGCGCGGGTTTACATGATTTGCAACGTCTCGACAGTCCTCAACTATTGTGCCTAGAAGATATTATCTCGTAGGGGTATGTCTAAAATTATTGCAAATTCTGATGAAATGGCCCACATCTGGGTATTATGGAAAGACCATCTGCATGTTTCTCTGGTTACTAGAGATGATCAGCAAATTACTCTTCTCATGGGTCTTAATGGTCAAGTCCCTTTTCACTTAACTGCAGTATATGCAAAATGCAATGTGATTGAGAGAAAGGGTCTTTGGACTTCTTTAATTAACGTCCACTCTAACATTTCTGGTCCTTGGATGGTGGCAGGAGACTTCAACTACATTACTGATACAAAGGAAAAAATTGGTGGTAATGATCCTAATTCGATTGCAATGACTGATTTTAAGGACTGTATATCAAATTGTGCACTTTTGGATACTGGTTTCAAAGGATCTTCCTACACTTGGCATAACAATCAATCAGGAAGCAGGGGTATTTGGGCCAGACTGGATAGAATTCTAACCAATTCTGATTGGATGGCTCATTATGCCTTCTCCGTTGAACATCTTTCCAGGGAAGTCTCAGATCATGCCCCTCTACTTGTGTTGCAGACTCCCCAGATTAAAAGGAAAACCAGATTCTGTTTCCAAAAAATGTGGACTTATCATGACCATCTTCTTGCTGATGTTAAAAAGTGTTGGGATACTAGTCCTTTAGCTTCTTCACCTACCTTAACCCTTTATCTTAAGCTCAAGAGTCTCAGGCAAATGCTTAAAGTTTGGAATTATCAAGTCTTTGGTAATATTCATAATAATGTGGCAAAAGCGGAGGATGATGTTATTAAGGCAGAACACGCTTATGACACCCAGCCTTCCACTACAAATCAGACTGCCCTGGATGAGGCTAAACTTGTTCTGTCCAAAATGTTGCTTCAGGAGGAATGCTTTTGGAGACAGAAATCTAGAGTCCGATGGCTCACTGAAGGGGATAGAAATACCAGATTCTTTCACTCTACCACTTTAGCTAAGAGGAAAAAAATGTGCATATCTCAACTTCAAAACTCTGCAGGCCTTCTCACTTCGGACCCTGGGGAAATGACTTCAATTGCTGTGACACATTTTCAGGAAGCCTTCTCTTCCCAACATCATTTAGCAGATAGTACTGTTCTTGACTGTATTCCCTCTCTGGTTGATCAGTTAGACACTGACACCCTCTGCTCAATCCCTACTGCCGCAGAAATCCAAGACTTATGTCTTCAGGCTATCCCAAGATAGTGCACCGGGCCCTGACGGATTCACAGGTGCATTTTACCAATTTGCTTGGGGGATAATTGCCTCCACTGTGATAAGAGCTGTGCAGGAATTCTTTACTTCCCATGAAGACTTACCCAGATCTGTCACTGCTACCCTGGTTGCTCTCATTCCAAAACAAACAAATGCTACCAGAATTTCTGAGTTTAGACCTATTAGCCTGTGCAACTTCTTTTACAAAATTATTGCCTCTATCATTAATACTAGGCTTGCCAGCATTCTTCCTAAGATCATATCTCCTGAACAATCTGCATTTGTCAAAGGCAGAAATATTATTGAGAATATTGCTTTGGCCCAGGAACTTACCAATGAAATTGGCATGAAAATAAGGGGCTCTAATGTGATGATAAAGATTGATATGGCTAAGGCTTATGATAGGCTTGAATGGGATTTTCTCTTCAATGTTCTTAACAGGTTTGGATTTAATGACCAGTTCATCAGGCTTATTAGAAAAATGGTGCACAATAACTGGTTTTCTATTCTTATAAATGGTACCCCTGCTGGATTCTTCAAATCTTCAAGAGGGGTGCGTCAAGGTGATCCAATTGCTCCCTCACTATTTATCATTGCAGAAGAGGTACTCAGTAGATCTCTGACAAAAGCCTTCCAATGTGGCCTCATAGAATGGTATGCTAGTCCTAGACATTGCCCGAATATTTCACATCTTTTGTTTGCGGATGATACCATCATTTTTTGCAATGGCAATCTTATTTCAATAAGGAATCTCCTTAAGATACTACAAGATTATGAAAGAGCTTCAGGGCAGTCAATAAACACAGGTAAAAGTGGTTTTTTCATACACTCCAGGAATAATAACTCTACTGCCAGGAAAATTCAGGATGTCACTGGTTTTGTTAAACACTCCTTCCCTCATAAGTATCTTGGTTTTCCCCTGATCAAAGGAAGATGCAAGAAAATTCACTACACTGGTATTCTACACAATATTCAGAGGAGGATTTCAGGTTGGAAATGTGGGATGCTCTCCTAGGGAGCAAAACTAGTCCTTATCAAGCATGTCCTGATCTCATTGCCCATATACTTTCTTACATCTTCTTCACTGCATATTGGAACTCACCAAGCTATTGAAAAATCACTTGCCAATTTCTTCTGGGGTTCATCTGATCATGGTCACAGGAAGCACTGGAGAAAATGGAACAAAATCTGCACTCCTATCTCTTAAGGTGGACTGGGTATTATATCACTAAGGAATATGGAAACTCCCTTAAGTGTTAAAATGTTGTGGCAAGCTCTTCATTCAAATTCATTATGGGCCGAGTATTTCAGAGCCAAATATATTAGGAACTGTCCTCTCATCCAGGTTCAGTTTACAAATATGAAGGGTTTTGAAAGGAGAAGGTGGATCACTGCAAAAAATTTAATTATTCAGCATAAGAGGGTCATTATTGGAGATGGCAGCAGGACAAGCTTCTGGTATGACAGATGGATAGGCCAACACACCCTTGCTGATTTTGCATTGGCTGATAACACCATCAACCCTATGCTCTCTGTTCGGGACTTTATTGTACAGATGAATTCAGAAGACACAAATTGGCCTAACAGGTTTTTTACTGAAGAAATTAGCACTGCTTTGAAGCATGTTAAACTCAATCAGGAACATGACCTACCTGCTTGGAGCCTTTCTTCTTCGGGGAACTGTTCAGTCTCATCCACCCAAAAGGCTATTAGCAGGAACCAAGAGACTCAGACTTTCAATCAGTGGACTAGCATTTGGTCACCATGGCTGCCTTCCAAGATCTCCATTCATCTGTGGAAAATTATCAACAAGTGTCTTCCTCTGGATTGCAACATTCAGAAGATAGGGATTCCAATTTGTTCAAAATGCTGCTGCTGCAAGACCCCACAGACTGAAAATTATAACCACTTATTTATTTTCGGTGATTGGGCTTCTTACATATGGACATATTTCAGATCTAAGGGGTTGCAAATTGAAGAAAATTCAGCTACCTCAATGATACTCAACAATTTATGCTCCACTCAGAAAAAATCAATGTTTGGCCTATTTGGTCTAGCTGCTGTCGGAGTTAGTATGTGGGAGATTTGGTGTGCTAGAAATTCAGACAAATATGATGACTCCAAAACTTCCTGCCAGGGTCTCCTCCACAAAATCAGATACAAAGTCAAAGAAATATGTCAGATTTCCTCACTACCCGAAGCCAATCAGGAACATATCAGAATTCTGGATGCTCTAGGAATTCAATTTGCTAAACCAAAGCAGCTTAGAGCTATAGCCATTAAATGGTTTTGCCCTCCTTGGCCTTCTTTAAAACTAAATACTGATGGAGCATCTAAAGCCAATGGTGAATCTGGTGGAGGTGGGGTCATAAGAGATCACCTTGGAAATGTCATCCTAGCTTTCAGCCACTACTATGGATTCTCAAATAGCATCATTGCTGAGGCCCCTGCCCTATTAGATGGAATGAAGTATATCAAAATCACTGGTTCCACAGCAGCAATAATTGAATGTGACTCTCAAACTATTGTCAATATTATCAAAAGGAAAGCCACCTGCCCTTGGTCGATATTGTCCTATGTCAGGGAGATATGGAGCCTCCTTAATCCTGCAGATACCATTAATCACATCTTTAGAGAAGGGAACACTGTGGCTGATTCCTTAGCTTCTTTAGCTTGTAAGTTGAAATGTAATGCATCCTATTCCTCCTCTGAGCTTCCTACTCTCATTAGAGGTGCTGTTAGGCTTGATAAACTGGGTATGCCCAGTGTCCGCTTGATGTAATTTATCTTTACAATTGCTTTTACTCAATAAAATACCCACTGGTGGTTAGGTGGTAGAGTTCTTCTCTCAACCTTTCCACTAGGCAGGGCTTTCACATAAAAAAAAAAGAAGATAGTGAAACCCTTCAGTTTCAGAATGCTATAGGCAGTCTCCATGCATGCATGTGGAAATGACAATGTCTATAAAGCAAATTAAACCTTAAGTCAAAGTTTTGAATTCTTCAGCTAAAATCAATATGTAACTTCTACAGTCCACTGATAGTTTGCAGAGAGTTGAGTTGTTTGAACAAAGATTTATTGTTTTATGAATTTGGCACGTAAACTGTCGGGAGACATGTAATCACCTCTGCACGTGGATTGTGCTAGCTTTCACAGAAAAATTCCACACCTAAGTACATAACCATGCATGACTATGCATAAATCTTTGAAGTCGATTCTGCTGGTTCGGGTGCCGGAGGGGGTGACACAGAGAGAGAGGGATCAGAGAGAGAGAGGGTGCCAGGTGGAACCTTTAATGTTGTAGTCGGCGAGGGTGCGGCCGTCCTCCAGATGCTTCCCGGCGAAGATGAGATGCTGCTGGTTCGGGGAAATGCCCTCCTTGCCCTGGATCTTAGCCTTCACGTTGTCGATCGTGTCCGAGGAGTCGACCTCCAAGGTGAACTGTGCTTTGACCGCAGGGGGAGGGGGGGCTCCGGCGGAGGGGGGCTCGGGCGGGAGGCCGCAGGGGGAGGGGGGCTCGGGCGGAGGTTGGCTCGGGCGGGAGGCCGCAGGGGGAGGGGGGGCTCCGGCGGAGGGGGGCTCGGGCGGGAGGCCGCAGGGGGAGGGGGGCTCGGGCGGGAGGCCGCAGGGGGAGGGGGGGCTCCGGCGGAGGGGGGCGGAGGCCGCAGGGGGAGGGGGGCTCGGGCGGGAGGCCGCAGGGGGAGGGGGGCTCCGGCGGAGGGGGGCGGAGGCCGCAGGGGGAGGGGGGGCTCCGGCGGAAGGGGGCTCGGGCGGGAGGCCGCAGGGGGAGGGGGGCTCTGGCGGGAGGCCGCAGGGGGAGGGGGGGCTCCGGCGGAGGGGGGCTCGGGCGGGAGGGGCGTGGGGGGGCTAGGGCGGAGAGGGGGCCGCAGGGGGAGGGGGCTCGGGCGGGGGCTCGGGCGGGAGGGCTCGGGCGGGAGGGGGGGCTCGGGCGGAGAGGGGCTCGGGCGGGCGGGGGCCGCAGTGGGGAGTATAACGGGATCAGCGACTGATTGGAGACCGAAGTAAATTCGGTCGCAAGAACAGCGACCGATTGGAGACCGAACTAAATTCGGTCGCCAAAACGGTCTCACATATGCGACCGATTATTTCGGTCGCCGAATTGGTCTCTATTTGGGACCGACTAGCGACCGATTTAATCGGTCTCTAAGTCGGTCGCTATAGCCACTTTTTCTTGTAGTGTGCGTGAGGTAGCAAGTTATCCGTTCCCGTCCTGTTCGTGTCCCGGAGTTGCCGTCGATCTATTTCCACGTCGCCGCCGCGTCATTTTCGATCGTGAGACTTGTGTCTCTTTAATTTATTATACAAGATGCACTTACGTTTCAAGTCTAAAACATGTAAAATAAAAAGAGTTGATTAAAAAAATAGGTCTAATGATATTCATTGACTCTGGTTTTTATTCTTTGAATTTTTTAGGTCATCGAATGTGAGTGTGTCTTATACGATAAATTAAGAAGACGTGAATCTCACTTGATAAAAAATTAATTTATTTGGTCCATGCACACCCTAAGGGTCTCTTTGTTATTCGAATGTGGACGCCGTGTTCAACCCCAAAGGGTCGAACACGGTGCCCGAGGTCGAACAAGGTGGATGGGTATTAGGGGGGGTGTGGGCCCAGCCACTTTTCTCTCTCATCATGTAACATATTTCTATCCTAATCGAGAAATAAATTGGCCCTAAGTGTATAGTTGACACGAAATGAGCACTATACATTTTTCGTCGGACTTTCAGATGTTTTGGGCCTCTTTTGACCCACATTGGTGTGGTCTCTCTTAATTTTTTCGTCAAGTTCCGTAGAAAAATATAAGACCGCATTTGGTAAGATTTTAGGGGTGATTTTTACCCTAAAAACTCTATCTTCAAAATCAAAATAAATGATTCAATGTCATGTCGAGTTTTTAAAATTTAAAATTTTATTTTTTAAAAAATATAAGAACAAAAAATGTCATTTTTAAACTTAAAACTCTTCTAAAATAGATTGTTCCCTCTCTATAGGTTTTTAGAAAAAAAATTATTATCGTTTCCAAACTTATTTAATAGACACTCTGGGTCAATTATACACGTAAAGTGTGCATTAATTCAAAGTATTTATTTTTATTTTTTTGACGTGAGATTTATTTCGCCTAAATTACCGTACAAAACATATTTACATCTGACAATTGAAACAATTTTAAAAATAAAAATAAAATAGAATGAATAGTATTAAACTTATTTATTATTTTAAATGTTTTAATCCGTCGAACGGAAATACATATCGTACGATAAATTAAGAAAACGTAATCTCACTCACGCTACAAAAAACTTTGGTTAATAAAATAATTCACTTAGTCAGTACACATGCCGTGTGTGTGATTGACGGAGGTGTACACTAACCATAACTCGGTTCTATCAAACTCTGTCATCTGTCAGTGGCTGTCGCTCGCTCTTGTTCATCATGGTTGGGCACCGCCGTCCATCGCATTGACCTTCAGCACTCACACCACGGCAAGAGTTAGAGTAGTACGGACCAGAAATCCCGATCCGGCGGGCATCCGCCATCGAACAGTTACGCGGGCTCGTCTAGTTCTTTCGGTGTGACATTCACATATATCGTGAGAGGGAATTTTAGACGATGAGTCACACATTCCCGCCCGCCCTACCAGTCACCCCACCCCATATAATAATGGAGGAGAACGAAGTCTGGAACGCCCCTTCGTCCTCTTCTCTCTCTCTCTCTCCACCGAGCAGCACATCCACCGCCGCAACCGGCGCCGCAGAGGGCGGTCAGGTCAGACTGCCCCCATCCATTCTCCATAAACCCCCCGCGCCGGCGCTTCCCTCCCACTCCCCACCTCCGCAGCCATGTCCTCCTCTCTCTCCTGCTCCCTCCTCCTCCTCCTCGGCCTCGGCCTCCTCCTCCCACCCGCCTCTGCCGCGAACCGGACCGCCACCGTGTACGAGGTGCTCCCCCAGTACGGGCTCCCCGAGGGCCTGCTCCCGGACGCCGTGGACTCCTACTCCCTGGGCGGCGACGGGCGGTTCGTGGTGGAGCTGGACCGGCCCTCCTGCTACGTCCAGTTCGGGCCCTACCTCGTCTACTACGAGCGCCGCATCACGGGGGCGCTCGGCATGGGGTCGATCCGCGACCTCCAGGGCATCCAGGTCGAGCGCCTCTTCCTCTGGCTCGGCGTCGACGAGATCAAGGTGGACCTGCCACCCGCCGACTCCATCTACTTCCAGGTCGGCTGGATCACCAAGCGCCTCCCCCTCGAGGAGTTCCGAAGCGTCCACCCCTGCGGTGGCCGCGCCTCCTACAAGGAGCGGATCAGAGGCATGGTACGTACGGCCATCACACATCATGACATGGCCCAGTTCCTCCTCAGTTCCCTTCCTTACTTTATCCAGTTGATCATAGCTTCAATTCGGAAAGCTCTGTGTTCTGTCTTTTTTCCCGAAAATTGACATTTCCGGTGCATTTAATTCGTGCCAAGCTTCGATCTTTTGAAATGTATGAGCCATCACGTTTGATTCCTGACGTTTAAAATTTTAAATGCCACATTTGCGGTGGTAGGGCATCCTCCTCCTTCTCCCATGTTTAAACTTTAGTTGGCTGTCCGTTGTCCAAATTACCCAATCCCCTGGTTACACGGGAGCCCGCTTGGTAATCCCAGATGTTTCTTCAGAAATTTAATATTTTGTTGTCTGCATTCTGCTCTACTGCCAATATAAGACATTTTCTGGAGTAAAGGGCGCACCTTCCGTTGTTGCGGCACACATATGTCATCATCACTGATCCTCCATTAGTTTGAAAGCCTTTTACTTCTGCAAATTCATGTTCGGTTTCTGTGACCAGTTTTGCATCCATCATGCGGCACTTGTAAGATATGATACCGTTCTACTTGGGAATTTTTTACTGCCTTATCTTTTGATTCTGGCCATGCACTTCTTGAACTTCGCCAAATTTTGGCCGGAGCTTTTGTTGTTTATTTACTTGCAAATTCAGTTTCTTTTCTTTTCTTGTGGGATATGATCATGTATTCTATGCTATACTCTGTAGTCTGCCACTCGTTTTTACATATATGAAATCCTGTGCGACAAAGACTCTGCTATCATTTTCATATGCTTCATAGTCCTAAATTAAGCACAGGTTCAATTCATTGATTTAATAATTGGCTTGTTCTTGTGTTTTAGCCTTATTTGGAGGAAAGGCATGATCTCTGTTAGAGAGGGTTCTATAATCATAAATCTTTATGTCTAGATGCTTCTCCAGTCAATGGCAACTTATCTACTTAATTTTGTAGACTTCAATCTTTAGTGTTGACAAGCAACTAGGAAAGAGTTGATGCAATGCTCATTTCTTTTCTTTTGCTAATATTCTAGTGAGGTAACCAACAAATGTAACCTAGATTTAATCCCAAATGAATGCACTGTTAGATTGAAGGGCACTGCTTGCGCTATCATCAGAGAACAAGGGGGATAAATGAGTCAGATTTAGAGACAAGTTGTGCTTCTATTGTGCAAAGATTGAATTTTTGAAACTTGCCTGCTTTACTCTACATGAAGACTATGTCCAGCATCCGAAAGAACCTTATTGTTACTTCATTTAGTTAATCTAGATAGTATGAGAAGCTGGTTCCTTTGCTTCCCATATTCTAACTCCGTACTTAAAAATTAATACACCTGATGAAGCTTCTGTATCATGTCATAATTTAATTGGTGAAATCAATGTCTTAAAAACACCTAGGCGGCGTGAGTCGGATGACCCCCTCATTGACTAGTCGGACTGACTAGACGGCGAGGCGGGCACCTCAAATACAAGGCAGTTTTTTTTTCAGATTTCTTACATTTTTTTTTATGTATGTCTCCTGCACATTGATAATGTTGTAAACAAAAGAGATATCATCTTTAGTTATATAAGCATGATAATAAAAATCTGATTGAACTAAACAAAAATGTGGGTGTGGTTTACGAGCATGAAATAATGGAAGAATGCATTGTGCGCTGCATGGCATGCATGCACAGCTGTGCATGGATGAGGGATGTGGAAGAAGATGGTAGAAAGGAAAAGAATAGAGGATGATATAATAGAAGAACATAAAAGAGAAAAACAAGGAACTTAGAACTCAGAAGATGCATCCAGCATCTTGTTTGCTGGTTCATGCATGCACAGAGAAAACAAAAACAAAAAGTCAAAAAACAGAGGATTGCGGAAGGAGTAAAAGATCGAAGAAGAGGATAAAAAATAAGCAACAGAGGATCCCTGCTTGCTGGTTCATGCATGTGCCGATTGAAGGAGGAGGGGAGGGGAACAAAACATAAGAAAATACGTAAAGAAAAAAAAACACAAACATACCTGTTAGCCACAGGTTGTGCCACTTGCTGCAGGTTGCTATTGCATCTACAAGTTGTTGCTGCAGGTTGCTCCCTGCTTGCTGGCTGTTGTAGGTTTGCTGCTAGTTGTTGTAGACCCCTGCTGAGCATGGATGTTTTCGGACTGAAACGATCCGATACTGCCCAGTCAAAACCGAGCCGAAACCAAAACCCTGCACTTTGGCAAAAAATAATAATTTAATTGGTTTCGGACCGAAACCGAAACGGTTTCGGTTTTGGACCCGACCGAAACCGACTCCAAAACCGACACGCCATCCTTGCTGCTGACGAAGATGAAGAAGCAAAAGGGCCTGCGCTGGAGTCGGACTTGGAGTTCCCGCTCGTGGCATGCCGTCATGTATAATTGGCAATTAGTGGAAAAGACAAAAAGGGTAACAATATTACACAAGAATCATTAACTTAAACAGAGGCATAAGTGTCATTTACATCAGGGTAATATGCCAAAATAAAACCTGAAGAAATATGAAGACTCAGAAACTGCCTAGGTGGCAGTGCCCCCGATCTGCCGAAGCAGGCTGCTTAGTCGACTAGGCAGCTGACTTTTTAATCACTGGGTGAATTGACATCTGTGACTGGGATAGGACATGCTGGATTCTACTGAGAGAAGTTCAATCATGGTTTAAAACTTTTGGCTTGCAGTAGATCATGAGAGAGAGAGAGAGAGAGAGAGAGCGAGAGGCAGCTGACTTTTTAATCACTGGGTTAAATTGACATCTGTGACTGGGATAGGACATGCTGGATTCTACTGAGGGATGTTCAATCATGGTTTAAAACTTTTGGCTTGCGGTAGATCATGAGTGTGCATGCTGTGTGTGTGTGTGTGTGAGAGAGAGAGAGAGAGAGAGAGAGAGAGGCTGATGCTGGGTGGCAGGTAACAGAGTTAAGACAATATTGTTTCACCAACAAGGGGACCCTGTAAAACATTTTGTGGTTTTCTGCTATGTGCATTTTGAGGAGTGTAAATACATGTAACTTTGTCACTCGATGTAAATACCGCTCTTGGAGAATTCCTCCCAGTTTAATAATGATGAAGGCTTACTTGAGATGTGGACTTCAGTGACGTCATAGGCTATATCTATGGCAACAGTAATAGTCAGAGGGATATATTTCCTGCCATTGGTTGGAACTATGTTACGAGTGTGATTGAGTAATTTCTCAGTTAGTTTAAGGTAGTTGAAATGCCTACCTGTCATGTCACAACTGATTGGAGTCCTAGAGTAATGTAGACTGTTCTATATGAATCCTCTGATATATGTGTTAACTTTAATTTCGGTTGCTACCACACATTGTTTTTGGATAGCCTGCGGTCTACATACATAAACTCCAGAGTCCACAGGCTTTTGTGGAAATTTCAAGGACCTTCTCATCTCCAAATTTGATGATATGAGGGAGTTGGTATGGTTGGCAATAAGTCAATGGATGATATTTGTTTTCCAGAGAAAATGAATGATATTTCTTTTTCAGTCAATGACCAGTATCATGAAAGTTTGGGGAGGTTAAGACCATCTGGTTCTGGAAGAAAATTTTGGACACATATTTGGGAGAAGATGGAGTTTTGCAAGATTGGTCCTTCCATATTCATGGGAGAGGAGGGAGGGGCATAAAACTTATGAGGAGTCCCTTATGTAGATAGTCAAAATAGCTTTTAGGATAGAAGCAAAAACTGCTCCAAATGAACCGTTGGATATGGATGAAGTTAACAGTATGTAAATTTATGATTGCTGTTTTTGGATGCCTGATTGTGCTAAAATACACATTTAAAATGCCACATTATAGTCATCTTTCTACCTTCAGGATCTGGGTAATTGATGGTGTTTCGTTGATTGGAATGCTTGTTTATATAACTCTGGTATGAGTTAGGTATGATAAGGATACATATGGGAATATAGTTCAATGTCTCATTTAACTCTTCTTATTGGGGCAAGTGTCTATCACCAATTTATCATGAGAAATAGTGATTCATTCAGAGAAATGTGGTGGAATACTCAGCCAACAAAAAGAAAAGTAGGAAGAAAAGTACAATCGTCCGGATAAGGAAGCAGATGTGAGGATTGATTAAAGGATATCTAGGTATTATGAAGATACACTGGCTGCAAGAGCCACAAGTTGAAGGCCTTGTAATATGTATGCTTCATATAACCTTACATTTTGGATGCTTGTTCTTTCTAATTCTTTGCATTCTGCAAATGAAATGCAGATTTAACTGAATCAAAATTATCCATGAACTCTTCCAAATGGTTGAGACTTAGCTTCTGTTGATTATTGAAAGTCCAAGATATTTGAGATTGCATTACAATACCATGGAGAAGTTTAAGCTTGAGATTACGATTGGTAAAAATGTATTTAATCTGGGTGTTTGAGGGGTTGCTGGAGGGGGTACAGGTTTGGCATTCCCTTTTTATATTTTGCTCTTAAATCTTATGATCGTTGGTTTTACATTTTGAAAAATGTATGAAGTCTCTTTCATGCTGTTCTCTAGATTGAGGTTCGAATCCTATTTAAGTACTGGGTCGATATTAACTGGAATGTTAATGAGACGTGATTTACAGAAGAGTGCAACTTCAATTGATGTTAGGAATGTAACCCAGACTGTCCTCTTCATGTGTCAAACCTAACTTTAGTGAACTTCTTGGATCCTATGTTTCGTGGGATATGGACAGCGGTGTCAAGTGTCGACACAGACATGAGCATCAAACATGGCAAATTAAAACTAAAAGACATGGGGAGACAGAAGTAGCATGTTCTTATATATGTAAATGTATATTGATCAGTATGTATCAAAACTTAACATAGAATGTTGATTAAGTTATTAAATTTTAACTTAAATAATAAATTTAAGGATTATATACATTAATTCACTCTATCAAAAAATTGATATAAAATATTGGTCAAAGTATTGAGTTCCAATTTAAATAATAACTATATAGTTTAAATTATAAATAACTTAAAAGTTAACATTCATTAGGCTAAGTTTAATGTTAGAGTTAAAAGAGTCTCTAAAAGGTTTATGTATAAATCTAATATACATAGAGGACTTCATATACAAATTTGTTAAAGTAGCTTTACATCTACAATTATCCATTGCAATGTGATCATATCAATCTCAAGTAACTTGCTTTATCTAGGGTGTATTTTTTTGAAAGTTGCTTTATCTAGGGTGTATTGCGGTGGAAGAATTTGAACACGGGGAAGAAAACATGTATAATGTCCCATGTAGAAAAAATCCTCTTGGTACCCCTCCTTGCGCCTTATCTTCCAACCTCCTAATGAATTGGAGCAACTGCAAGAATATTGGAGGAGTTCCAGTTCATGGTGAGAAACTACATGGGGCAGTGTAGACATGAGTTGACACGCATGTCCGTGTCGGGTCAACATCATTGTAGGAGTGTTTCTCCCGTGTCTCTCCAATCTTTAGATTGGATCCCTATCTTTAGTAGGAATAGTGAGAACCTGTCCTATTGAAGCTATGAATTAATTTGGTTGTCTCAAATTTAAGTAGCATAAAGTTGTCGGCGTATTGGCACTATCCCATTAGTAACTGACAATTACAGGACACTAAGGTCAGTATTTAGTTTGAAAGGTTGTTAAGATTATTCTGTTGACTAGGTGGACTGTGGATGAGACAAAGGATTTTCAATTTTCTTTTTTAGGTCTGGGTTGCTGCTTTCTAAACTTCTCATTTATTAAAGTCAATCTCTGCTGGTGCTTCTGGGAAGTTTACTATAGATGATGAACTTGTGAAAACTGGAGGGTTTGATTTTGGTTGGGGGGGGGAGTAGAGTATGTAAGCAAACAATTATGTACTTGCACTTTCCAATACTTGTCAGTTCATCTGCTTAACCATGGAGCGTAGTTTCTTGTGTTTTCTATTCAATGACACATCTTTAGATTTAATTTAGTCTTCATGTGAACAGGAACTATTATTAACAGTGTCATACCAAATCTGTTTTGTATTCTATCATAGTATCATGTTAATTGTTTCAGTAGACTTTGTCTACCATTCAATTTGCATTCACAAGGACTGAGGCATATCTGACGAGGGGTTAGGCTGATGCTACAAGGCTGGAGCCACAGGGAGTGGGTCTTGAAGCTGACTACTACCGTATCTAGGAAATGGGAGAAGACAAATAACCTATCGATTTACTAGATAGATTGGTTTCATTGACACATCCGTAGCATTGGTGCTGGTCAATATGTCCCAAGAAATGATGTGGCGACTCCGCTGTCTGTTTTAAATTCATATCATTATTTTCATTCTCTGTACCTGAGCAAATTAAGATGCATGGCAATTTCTCTTAAATTTTTTAGTTTACTATCAATCTCATGCTCATATGCTGGAAAATGATCTTGCAAATTGACTAATATGGTTCATCTTTGCTTTCCTTTTGCAGTTTCCCGAACCTGTCTATGATATAGAGGAGCTAATCACGGGGGATATTCATGTTGCTATGTAGCAGGCATTTCTTTGAAAGATTTATCTTTTAGGTACATAGTTATCTTTCGGGGTCTACCAGTTTACTTATAGCTCTTTTCTTTTCTTAAGTCATTCCCTCCCTCACCCTCCGGCCACCCCAGTATAATGAACCCATTTTGGCTAGAATTGCTTATCCCAAGGCTACCATTACTGTCAGGTTCCAGGTCAACTCTAGCTGGTTGTAATCTCATCGGTCTTTTCCATATAAAAGGAATAAATGGAATACAAGTGCATATAGTAACTAATTACTGGTTATTCCAGCGTTAAATATGGTCTGTTTGGACTGTCTAGGATCCTGTTATTCCAGTTGCACATGGACACACCTTGAGAATCTACACATTCGATTTCCTTTTGCTCGTTGTGATGGTTACATGGGAATTTTAGGAACAAAAAGGAAAACTATAAAGACTATCCTTAATTCTAGGTATATAAATGGGCTCAACCTACATTCAAAAGTATTAGCTCACATATCCTTCAGGCCTTTTGAGTTTAACACAGATGTCTTTGATGGGATTCACCGTATCTTCAAATATTTAGTGTGTGCTGTTTAGCGATCCTCTTTGCTGCTTAAAATTTCTCACCTTTGATATTTGAGTTTGGCTTGCTGCACACCCAAGTCGTATACACATCTGGGGTGTACAACAAGTTTTTCCTTCCCCCCTCTAAAAATGGTGAGGCGGGGCCCACTTCACCTATTCTTCCGTATAGCTCAACCTCTCATTGGAGGGCCCAAAAAAAATAAATAAAGAGTGGCTCAAAAAACTTTGGCGGTACCAGCTAAATTTATGTTGATGAATAGGAAGGATATGCCTATTTGATATGTAAATGTAATGCTGCCGGCTGAATGTTTAAGTGAAGATACAGAGTGTTTGTAGGCTTCAAATGATTAACATTTCAAGTGTGCTTTGCGTTTAATTGCATCTTCTAATGAACATGTCATGTTTCATAAAACGTCTTTCCTCAAAACACCTTGCTTTCCTCCAACATCAAAATTAGCACATTCAGTATGTCGCCACTGATGGCCTTCGACAGCTATTATTAGCTTGCCCTGGTGGTCGACTACTCTATTTTAGAGTCAACGATAGAGTTCTGGACTTCGTCGCAGTCATCGTGAAAGAGGTTAGATCACTTGACGTAAGAGTTTGGTTAGGTTACTTCACATAGAGCTTTGTTATCATCGAAATTAAATTAGAGTTAAACAACTATTTACGGACTAACAAGCAGCTACTGCACCAGAAGGTTAAACTGATATCGAACTTAGCACAGCTTTAATTTTGGTCATGTTTGGTGCAGCTTTCAATCGGAAACACTCTTGGACTTTTATGGGTATTTTCCATACATATATATTAATATTAATATTGATATCATATGTTCTAGAAGGATTAACATCAAAATTAATGATATATCAAAAATAATATTTCAACCAAATAGGACACAAGGAACAGATGCCTATGAAAAAGAAAAAACCAGAGGCTCCTCATGTGGTAATGAATCCTCGAGGGAGACAACAGACCCCTATAAGTCGAACAAGCTCCCTCTTGATGGCAACTCGGAGATCTGAACCTGCAAACTTGTTCTGATACAAATGTTACAAGATAATCCCCCACCTTGCTCTGGTACAAGTTTTACAAGATCATCCCTCAACTGTTGTGGCAAAAGCGCGAGTTAGATAGCAATGATGATGTTAGGGGTGAGCATTGTTTGACTTGGGTTTGTCCGAGAAGAATTTTGTTCAAATCAAATAAAATTGAATTAAGAGTTTAACCTGAATCAAACTAAATTGAATGGCTTTGAAAGTAAATCAAATCAAATTGAATTAATTTGATTTGATTCGATTTGAACTAACATTGGGTAAGATAATAACTGGAATGGCCATTATTACAAAGTTTACCTATCATTGTGTGTTAATGACCAATAAATTCTGTATTTCTTATAAAAGGAAAATTTAAAAGTAATCCTGTGTATAAAGTTATAATTTAGATACCAGGAGTCGTACAGACATATATATCGAGATTCATATGATATCTAATAACATGTTTAAATTGTCGTCGAATTGTTGTTAAAAAATGGTATTTTTATAAAAACATCTATATAAAATATTATATTTATAAATAAACCTCTATTTTTCGCATACTATCAATGATACTCCCAATATATCTAATATTGTTACATCTATATCCTCTTCATAACTCGCGTTACTTTAACCTAGTTATGACATGAGTTAAAAGAGTAAAAGACTAACTTGTCTCTGAGGTTAATTCCCCCCCTCTCTCTCTCTCACTCACTCCCTCCCTCCATCTCTCTCTCTCTGAGCATCCCTGGAGGGAGAGGGAAACGGGACCGGGAGGGGGGGGGGGGGGGGGGCGCTACGTGAGAGCGTAGCTTGAAGGTTGGGGGAGAGGGGGGCTAGAAGCTAGAGGGCCTGAGTGAGAGGGGGGGGGGGTTGTAATTTGCTGGAGGGGGAGTGGGGGTAGGGAGGGGTGGGCGGGGGGATCAGATCTCCTAATGGGAGGGGGGTTGCGTTGGGAGTCCAAACCAGGGCCTACTCACCGGAGTCGGAGAGGGAGAGGGGGCAGGGAGGAGGGGGGCTCAAATTGCCATGGGGAAGGGGGTGCAGGTGCAGTGACTGCACTCGGCTCTTGCACGACCTTCTCTGGCTTCGGATCTCGGCAACGCTTCTATGTTATCTTGTTCCCAAGAGGGCATCTAAAGGCTTGTAGGCGACGACCTCCATGGGTATTGGGGGATCCGTCAGTTGGAAACCTCATGAGGGGGGGGGGGTGTGCAGATCGCTACCGCAAAGGGGGAGCAGACACAACGACGGTTGAGGGGGAGGAAGATAGTGGCGGTTCCTCCTGCTATTGGGGGGGGGGGGAGATTGCCAGAGGCGGGGTCGGGTGTCTTCGTGGCGGGCGAGGGAGATGGCCAGAGGGGGAGGGGGGACTGTGCTCACTGTGAAGAGAAGGGGGCCGGGCATTGTCGGGGGGGGGGGGTTACTCAGGGAGACCGCCAGAGGGGGGGTGTCACTGGGGGGGGGGGGGTATGGAGACGGCCAGATGGGGTAGGGGGGTTGGGTTTCGTCGTGGGGTGGGAGGGAGAGGGCAAGAGGGGGAGGGGGGCCGTGTGTCGTTGGGGGGGGGGGGGTGTTCACCCGAGCTCGCCGGAGGTGGGGAGAGGGAGGGAGAGGGCAAGAGGGGGAGGGGGGCCGTGTGTCGTTGGGGGGGGGTGTTCACCCGAGCTCGCCGGAGGTGGGGAGAGGGAGGGGGAAGGCAAGTTGTCGGAGGTGAGGGAGAAGGGCCGCAAGGCACCATTCTCTCTCTCTCTCTCTCTCTCGCGCGCGAATACAAGGTCATTTTTGGTTTTTTATAAGTTCAATTGGTTTCCGTCGACATATTCTTGAAATATTTGGCGTCGTTAACGGCTTGAGAATCACATGGGTATAACCATAACAATACGGTATATATCACGGGTGTTCTTGATAATAAGATAAAAGCAGAGGGATGAATATAAATATGATATTTTACAGGGGCATAGTTATAAAAATCTCTAAAAAATAGGTACCAATTCAGGTTATACTCAAAATCCAAAGGGAAAAAGTGGAAAAAAAAACTTTTGAAGACTTCTTAACAGGTAGATGCCAAATGAACGAGTGGGAAAAAACATAATATTTAGATTTTTTCTCAACATGAAGCCTAACGAATCAGAGGAAGTTGTGTGAGAAAGATAAGAAGTGTGAAGGACTATGGAGATGTCCATGATTAACGTTAACTTTCACAAATATCCTCGCAAACATATGCATGAGGCGACGAGCTCGTGACTGCTCAAACATGCAGATTCCCATAGCCGACATACCTGATGGTGGACCGTTGATAGCGGCTAGCGAGGATGAGGACAGGGGAATTTGAGAGCAGAGAGGGCCGAAGTCGGAAGCTCCTCCTGGCTCTTGTCGATGGTTGCCTGCGAGGGGCTACGAGCTTGCGAAGCTTGAGCAGAGAGGGCTGAAGACGGAAGTTGCTCTTGGTTCCCATCGGCGGCTGCTTGCGACTACGAGGGACTGCAAAGCACCAAAGCCTACCACCTACGGATGGTCGGGGAAGTGGGGAGTCGGGATTGGGGAGTGGGGAAGTGGCCAATGGGGACAAGGAAGTCAAGAGTCTCGAGATTGCAGTGGGGAGCGAGGTACAATTATTTGCTCTTTAGAATTAAGATTATTATATATTTATATTAACTTGATAAAAATATCCTTGAAATCAATTTATACGGTTTTTTTTGATTTCTTGAAAATAAAAAATTGAGCTAAATTGAAAATTTTAATACGATTATGTTTGTATCCAAATTAAAATTTTTAAAATTTTAACTTAAATTAAACTTAACGATTCAGTTTGAATTTAGAGTTGAACCAGAATAATACTCGATGCACCTTTTCTTTATTTGGCAGTGCAAAACTCTGTCCATGTCACGTGCAGCAGGTAGGCATGAAGGGCTTCAGTGTTCAACGTAGGCACCTGTGCATTGGGCTGCCACGACCCCGATGCCCAAGGCGATGATGCCACACAGCTTGTCAAGCAACAATTGATTGAGAAAGCGCATGTGATCATCCCCTGCAGAGGGAGATTACTTTGAGCTGAAGAATACTAGCTAGCCAAGTTAACAGTTCATAAACACCACAAAATGACAAAGATAAGTGAAGGATCATGTGGATGAGATGCCTTCCTCGATCGTAATATTGCAGCTTGCTTCGATCGGAAGAAATCATGCATGTTTGAGAACCACCAGATTAAGGGAGTTCTTGCCGTCACAAATTAACCACCTGTTAATGGGATTATATAATTTTCATGTTAAATAATTGAAGGGGAAAACTTTGGTGAGACGTTGAAAATATGCTGATTTAAATCAATGGGAAAATTTTCATATTACTCTATGAAAATGATTTCGGAATTACCTCAAAGATTAAGTAATATATATTCTCCCCTGTTATTAAATTATTTTATGCATATTCTATTTATATGCTAGTTAACTTATTAAATCAGGGGAGGGGCCGGGACCCCTTCTAAGAGAGGGAAATGAAAGGAGTTTCAAAAAGGTGTCCACAAGCACAATTTTGTCATTTCGAATAAAAGTTAATTAGTCTCACTAGCTGTGATTAAGTTGGGAGGATAATATTTAATTTATGGCCAATGCAAGCCCACAGGGAGGATACGCAAGTAAATACCTCTACATCATTAGTAATTCCACAATTAATTTCTTTTTGAAGCAGGGTTGTCCTTTCCAATGGATGCCACGATGTACACACCAACTTAACCTGTTCAATACATACAGGACTGAAGAGAAAGGAAGAGGGTTATATATAATTTCTCCTTAATTTTGTCTGTCACAGGGTAAATTGATAAACACTGCAATGATTTATTAGGAAATCGAGATAAATCATCATTTTCAATATTTTTTTATTAATTAAAATTTGATAAGATTTATTTGAGCTGATATCGTCCATGTCGATAAGCTCTTTCTTTTTTTTTAGAAAAAAAACAAAGTCTTTACGAAAGCCTCGTGAATAAAAACTCTAGCTAATTAAACCAGAATTAGACCAAGCAAATGGTACGTGGGTTGGGTTTCCTTAGATCTTCTCCGGAGCCCCAGAGCTAATAATATATAAACCTCCCGCCCACATCCAGGTCCGTATGAAGTAAAGCCGTCCCCTTCCCCCCTCCATTAGCTGCTCGCCATCGCCGTTGGCCTGCAGGCAAGCGAAATGTCGACCACCTGCCACCACCTCCTCCTCTTCGTCTGCCTCGTTCTCGCTTCCTCCCTCCGCCTCGCGGCGCCCTTGAGCCCCGCCCCGTCCCCTGCCGCCGAAGCCAACGCCACCGCGCACCACCTCCTCACACTGTTCGGGCTCCCCGAGGGGATCCTCCCCGGCAACGTGGCCAACTGCAGTACCAAGTCCGACGAGGGGGACTTCACGGTGGAGCTGTCGGAGCCGTGCTACGTCTGGTTCAAGGACTTGGTCTACTACGACAAGACCATCACGGGTAGGCTCACCCACGGGCTCATCTCCCGCCTCGACGGCGTCCAGGTGAGGAAGTTCTTCATCTGGCTCGGCATCACCCGCCTCGCCGCGAGCAAGGAAGACGGCGGCACCGTCGTGTTCAGCGCCGGGTTCCTGTCCGAGAAGCACCCGGTCTCCGAGTTCCTGCACGTCCGCCCCTGCGAGAAGAGGGGGGCGGGGGAATCTTCCTCCTCGTCCCTCATCCAGAGCGGCAGTCCTGGTGGCGTAGCTGCGGCGTGATGGTTCCTTGCTTACCTGCAGGTGTCCCCGCTTCAGCATGTGATCCTCTGGGTTGAACTACATATTTTGATCATTTGATCCACTGGAAGCGGACCTGACGTCCCCCACCCACGTTACTTTCGAAAATTTCTTCTTACGTACGTACATGTATAAATGTCTTGTATTTTTTTTTGAAAATTTTCCATATAAACTCCTACCATTATAACTACTTAATTATTAGTCCTCTAATTTTTGAGGTGTGCATAAAAATCTTCACAATCTTCAAACTCCTACTAAAAAATTCCTGTGATTTGCGACTGTCAAACAAAATATTATGTTATGGAAGAGAATATGGAAGATAGATATTGAGATGTTAATGGATGACGATTGTATCTATTTTTTACCCAATGACCTATATATGGACATTCTAGATTGCATTTGATACTATGTGTGATTGTGTGACGTTGTAGTTATAATATTGTATTAATTTGTGTATATTGTGCATTATATGTTTGATATTTTGTGTTTTACATGTGGGTTGTATGCATTTTATATGTGGATTATACATCATTATGTACATTTTTTAAAAGTTTTTATAATTATTATGAAAAAACCAAGATTCTTTCAAAAAAGAAAGATCACATGAGAAGGTTTCATGGTTTTAGCGACAATTTAAAACTCATCGCTATTACTAATTATTGACGTATATTGTATAGACGTCACTAATAATATACAATAATTATTGACAGTTATATAGCCGTCGCTAATAATATTGTAATAATTATTGGTGACGTTTACATATCTATCGTCAATATTAATAGCGACGGTCATCGCTAATATCATTATTAATGATGGTTGCATTACTATAATATTACAAGCGATGGCTTGAGATTCATCGCTAATATATTTCTTAGCGATGGTTTTGTTGCCCCATTGCCGATAATTTAATATAAGTGACGGTTTTAGCCACCGCTAATAATATGTTACTCATTTTTATTTCATAAATTATATTAGTGATGGTTTCAAAGTCATTTGAGTATATATTTAATTTAATTTTTATTTTTAAAAACATAATAGTAACAACGGGTAACCGTCCCTAATAATGTCGCATTAGCGACAGCTTACCGTAGTCGTCTCGAAAACATTGGCGATGGGACCTTTTTACGACAACATTAGTGACGGATCGACAGGCCGTCGTGAATAATATTAGCAATGACTGTTTCACCTTGAGAGTCCATTTTCAGCCACTAGTACTATATTTTCTTCACTACAAGAAAATTAGGTATTAATAACGAACCGAATCTGTCATTAATCCCTCTTAGAAAAAGCCAGAGAGAGAGAGATTAATGATGGATATGCAAAGGTTACTAACTAGCGACGAATAAAGATCTGATGCCAATCCGTCGCTAATTAGTTATAGATTAGAGATAGACAAAATCATCTCTAATCTGTCGCTAACATGTCTTTAGCGACAAAAAATATATGACATAATTTAGAGATGGAATACAACCGTCTCCAATATGTCGCTAACTTATTATGTTGCAAAAACGTTGGTAGTCCATCATCACTCTTACGCTAATATGTCGTTAATTATTTTTTAAAAATTAAAAAGTATTTACTTAATTAGAACGGATTAAATATCAGCCGCAAATCTATCGCCAATTTATTTCATCTCTAAATCATCACTAGTTGATCAAATCCATCGCTAATCTCACGCTAATTATTTTATTTTTTTAAAATATTAGTTTAATTAAAAATATCAAAAAACTTGTTCTCATAAAAAATATAAATATACATTACAGACAAACAATTGACAAAAGGAAAATACACATTTTTATTTTTAAAATCAAATAAAAATTTCTTTAAATACAATATTTTAAAAATATATTTTTCGTGGTGAATCTCATGCTATTTTGTGACGAAATGACTCAAAAAAATTTGGTCGCGAAAATTCATAGTTAATTACCTTTTTTATTGTAATGCTTGTAGTGTGTGCTCAAAA
Organism: Amorphophallus konjac; assembly: GCA_022559845.1. Lineage (NCBI taxonomy): Eukaryota > Viridiplantae > Streptophyta > Magnoliopsida > Alismatales > Araceae > Amorphophallus > Amorphophallus konjac. The sequence continues at coordinate 72,557 of JAHNEJ010003571.1, read as the reverse complement.
TTGAAGTCCCGCGATCAATGACATCCAAGAGGGGGGTGAATTGGGTGTTTACCAATTTTAAGAAAACTTTTGGCCTTTTATAAAATATGTGATACAATTCTAGTTAAGAGATTCAAAACTATTTGAACACAAATTGGATTTATCAACTTTATATGAAGATGATATAGATTATGTAATAAACACGTGGATAAATCCGAACAACCAGTTTACACTAATCACTCACGTAGAATGGAGGTAGATGAAATGGATCAAATCACACAAATCAAACCATAGTGCACAACGGATTTTAAGGTGGTTTGGATGCAACGACGGCAATCCTACGTCCACCCCTCACCAAACCCGGTGAGGCTTCACTCGGGGATAAATCCCCAAACGGAGACGACGCTCCAACCACATACGCAGGACGACGCCTACACACACACACGGGGACGCACCCCAACACACACACACACGGAGACGTGGTCTCCAACAAGATCCAACAAGCGGATCAACAAAACACACACACGCTGCAACAAGTGCAGCACTCCACACTCACAAACGCTAAGATCTAGATAAAACCACACACACACGCAAATCTAAGAAGACCTACGCACACACGAATCAAATTCGAAACACACACACGACCACGGATCCAACAACGATCCACACACACGAGTTTGCAGTTTATAAGAACACAAATCTCAAACTTTAAAGCACAAGACACCAATATGAATAAACCACATTTTAGAAAGCTCCTGATATGGCTCCCCCTGAAGATATGTTGCAGATCTTTACTTTGATTCCTTCTTCACTTGAATTGCTTCAGATTAAGTTTGAATGGCCTTGGAGTTGATGTAGAATTTGCTGCACGGAGTACTGTTCACGGTTACAGTACTCTTCCTTCTTCACTTGGATAACCTCCCTTTGATCTCTTCTTGAAACCCTTGCTTGCTTCTTGATAGTCTCACCCTTGATCTCTCCGTTGGTTGCTTGATTCTTCACTTCATAGATGCTTGTTGGCTTGAGAAGTACCTTGAATGGGTTGGATATAGATGAAGAACTTGCTGCACGAAGTACTGTTCACGGAGCTACAATACTCTCTTCTTCCTCCTTGGACAACACCCTATTGATCTCCCTTGAAGCCCTCTTGGATGGATAGGGTTATGACTCTAATAGGATGTTTTATAACCCTTGGAAGGTCTATGGACAAGCCTTAGACCAGATCCACAAATTCTGGAGGGTTTGGTGGCTTTGGGATTAAACAATATCAAGAGGAAGTGCTTTCCTCGAAGTGACAAAAAGTCAACAAAGATGGGCAGATCGGGGCTGGCGATCGACCTGCAGAGGCCAGCGGTCGACCGCTCTGAGAATTCCTGTAGCCATTTGGCTGCTGGAAAAATTGGTCGACCGCTAGGGGTCTGGCGGTCGACCGCCAGTTTTACAGGATGCCTTCTTTCAATTCTGTGATTTCAGGTCGACCGCCAATGGTCCAGAGGTCGACCGAAAATCTCCAAATCTGTAAAATCCAAGTGTTAGCTCAAAGAAACATGTCCACAATTCAAGGGCTTCATGTCCATATCAAATCCATGTATTTTGGGATTGGATTCACTTGGTTTATGCATTTGAAACGTCTAAACCATTTGAGTATTTCTAAATTTTGTTCCGGGGCTCCGCCCCCGAAAACCCCCGCAAGGGGCGCTGCCCCCTTGACCCCCGCGACCTGACCGGGTGTAGATCCTAATTAGAAATCCACTTAAGGAAAAATTAAGAATATGAATAAATAAGCATGAAATAGCATGAGGTGCTAAGGGGAATTTGTGATCGCCAGAGACGCGAACGCCTCAAAAGATATAACAAATAACAAATATGGAGGGATCGCGAAAAATACCTTTGAAAACGCGGGGATGTGAGTGCTCCTTTCTCTTCTAGATCGGCCGGCCGATGAAGAGAGTTCTTCTTGATTTGATTACCCTTGTAAAAAAAGACACAAACACCAAAAGAATATAGATTAAAAATATGGTGAGTGTAGCATCAAATTCTTAAAAGATATGAGCATGAAAATTGTGCAAGAACACACCTTAAGGGTGTTGGCCCTTAAACCCCTATGCAAAAAGGGTGGGAAAAATATGATGAATGATGTGCAAAATAAAATAAGGGAAAGAGTGCAAGAGTTGCACTATGGGGGAGATACTCAATGTGGTTGAGTTAAAAATATATAAACATGAACATGGACATGCATGTTTAACGATGATAGCAAAAGAAGAATAAAAATAAAACAGAAAGAGCTTGTTGCTTGGCTTTGATGCTCGATGGGGAGAAGGTCTTCAAAAGGATGATGAAGTTAACATGGGAAGTTCCTCCTTCAGCCACAGCAACAGCACCTGCGTGAGAAAGAAAAGAAGAAAAAAAAAGAAAGAAAAAATAGAAGAAGAAGAAGAAGAAGAACGGAGGGAGAAGAAGAAGAAATCCGAATCCAACCTATTAACAGAGCTCAGAAGCTCTATTAATAAGATAGAAAAGAGATAAGAAGGAAAGAGTCCAAAGGAGGAATAGATAAGAAGGGGCAAGAGCCCAAAGAGGGGAGGATTAAGCTGGGCAAGAGCCCAAACGAAGCAGGAGTCTCTCTGGAAAGGCTGCGTTCGTTCGGAGCACAAAAGTGAAACACGACCTGGTTCAGGGCGTCAATTGTTGAATTGACGACCTGCCCAGAGGGCGTTTCTTAAAAACACGCCCTGCACAAGGGCGTTTCTTTCAAAACCAATTTTAGAAATAAAAACTCCCCATATTTAAAAAAATGTAAAACACGCCTCAGGCAAAGCCACTTTTAAAAAACACGCCCCTGGGAAGGGCGTTAATTTCAAGTCTTTAAAACGGGGAAGTCGGTCAAACACAAGAATTGACGCCCTCAGGTGTGGGCGTCCTTTCTCAAAGAAACGCCCTAGATCAGGTCGTGTTTTAAAAAACACGCCCTTACCCAGGTCGTTAATTTCAAAAATGAGATAAATGCCCAGAAAATCCAGGAAAATAGGAAAAAGGAGAAAATGGAGGAAAAATAGGAGAAATTCAAGAAAAATAGGAAAAACCACTCAAACAAGCTAATTTGAGGGTCAAATGGGGCATTGCACGGTAATATGAAATATACTCAAAATAATGTCAATTTTAGCGTGTCTACAGCTGCCCCGCCTTGGCGTCTGCTTTGCAAGGGAGCGTAGCAAACTGAAAAGTAGATGCCAAGGTGTGATGAGACACGCAATCAACATCACTTGATGAGAATCAAATCAAAAGCACGAGATGAAGCAAATCTCGAGAAATTCAATGAAATCAACAATGTTTGGATAAAAGGGGAGTTGTGCACGCGGTGCACGAAGGAGATAAAATAAATGATCAACTTCCAGCGCGGTGGAAGTACCCCAGGTCACAAACCTGTAAGTTTCACCATTGGGGAGCGGTTACCAGCCAGTGGACGTGCTGCAGCCAAGGTGGATCAAAGGAAAGGAGATAAAATAAGATGATAAAAATCCAAACAAGGAGCTTTCGAGAAAATCACCCAAAACAGCAACAAAACGAACTGAAGATTCAATCCGGCATGGAATATCTCATATCTGGAAAGATTAAGATCAACTTCAACCCTCAAAGTCAGCTCATCAGAATGATTTTTCAACAATTGTTTCAAATTCCTACATGAATGCATGCTGGGTTTAAAAGGAAAATTAAATCAAATGAAAATATAAGATAATCAAGGATAATATTGCTAAGCTGCCAAGACTGGGTCAAGAAACCGATTTCACGAGCTGATACTAAGCCGAAGCCCGTTTATCCACGCACCAACTCATAAAAAGGAACCATCGTCCCCAGTCTCGGACGGCTCAACGGCCTATCCGTATGACTAAGATGCCTCTGGAATCGTCATCGTTTTTGATGAAGGGGAACTCAAATTCCAGATTTACCAAAGCCACAAGGTCCTTGATATAATCTAGTAGCATATGTAACATATAGTAAAATGCATACAGGAGATGGTGGTGCAATGAGCATGGGAACTGAGAACTGAGCTGCAAGCACCGTGGGGCTTGGATGATGATGCCCAGTCGGTGGGACCAAGAGCTTCTTATCCTGCGCTCAAAAATTCATCAGCCAAGATATAAAAGATAACAAGCAATGAATAAGGCATTTAAGCGTAGCAAGCATAGCATGAATCAAAGCATCAATAGCATGTCACAACATAGTAACCATTATGAGTTGAATCATGATATTGCAAAGCATCATTGTTTGTTATTTTGTCATGAGGATGCCAACTTGGCTAATCAAGATTTGGAGTTGAATGATCAAGATCTGATAATGCCCATCGGCAGAATTGATCAAGAGAAATTAGTAGGAGTTGATTGAAAGATCTGGAGATGAATAATCAGAATGATAATCAGGAGATATAACCAAAATGATATAAGGAGGTGATAACCAAAAATGCCCAGGGTGGCATGTCATGAGAATATCGGGAGAATCAATAGATTGATAGCAATGAGTGGAGATAGGACTCATCCCGTGCTCTTGGTCCTTGCAAAGCTGTTCCTGCAAAACACCATCAGAAAATACAATGCAATTTTTATGGAGTTTTTTTTTGAAATATGCAAATTTTTATGTGGTTTTTGAAAATATACTCAAATTTTTATGAATTTTGAAAAATATGCAAATTTTTATGGGTTTTGAAAAATATTTCAATTTTTATGAATTTTGGGAAAGATATTCAAATTTTTATAGATTTTGGACAAGAAATATTCAATTTTGTTTGATTTTGGTTAGACATTGCTAAAGCAGCATCAAAGGGTGTCTTAAACCACTGGCTAGGGGTCCTCGTTCCTTCCCCTTTTGCTAAAAACTGCCCAAAGCTGGGCGTGCATTGAAGGGTGGCGCCTATAACCGACTGCCCTTGATCAACGGTACCCCTACCAAGGCCATACCTGAGAAATGTTCGGTCTTGGAGGGAGAAGAGAAGAATAATTGGAGATAAGCTTTATGCAGGATGGGAGATGTCGGGACTTGAATTCTTCCAAGGTGTTCCCCCTCAAAGAGGTAGTCTGTTGCGCCGGGGCTTTATGCCTTTGATTTTTAGACCCTTGACATGCATACGACCAGGATTTTCCCTGCGGGGACTTTGCCACTCTTGTCATGCCATAATTCACAATCTTGCTTTTATCGAAATTCTGACTTGATTTTCATAATAGCCCTTTTGGCGAGATGTATATCATGAAATTCATATTTAGTTTGGGTCAAGACTGCCCCTATTTGAGACTCCTCTCGTATTGGGGATTACCAAGGTTGGTCATCTCATCCGTCAACCTCTTGCCCCTGCACGTGGCCGAGTAAAGAAGAGAAAAGACTTTCAGATATACTCATGGCATGGCCAAGGTAGCAACGGTGTTTAACCAAAGGAGCCGGCTAAGGACGCCGTGAAGTGTGTGAGGTGCCCAGCTGAGGGTTGATCTTAACAAGCAGGGAGAGAATGTTGAATTCCCAGCGCGGGGTTCTTATTAACCAAGGTGCTGCATAAGCAAGCCTAAAGACTCTTTTTAACAATGATTTAATTTAACAAAAGCCTAAGATAAAGATCTAAAACACCACTCTTAATCTTGTTAGGAAGCACTTCATTTTGAAAATCATGCGTGAAGTAATGAGGTAATGATATCATATAAATGCATACTTACGTCAATATATTACATTGCAACCTTTGTTAAAGCAGCTGCCGCGAGAGGTTGATCATCGTGGGATAGTCCTCTTAGGCAGTCAAAAGGATTGGAAGCAAAGGATTGAAAGTGGCTTAACAAGAAGGAGTGGTGCCAAGACCAGACTCAGACGAATAAGGAAAAAAAGGAAAAGAGGCGAGGGCTAGAACTCCCTCACTAAGGCGCGGAGACCCTGATCACATAGAACAATCTACAGAAAGAGAGGAGAATTAGAAAGAGGAATGAGGACTAAAGCCTCGAAAGCAATGGGAGAATGGGCAGATGCCCAAGGCAGTGGATGTGGAAGAAGTTGGGTCGGACCCAGAATCAGGAGGAATTAGAAGAAGAAATTGGTAGATAGAAAGAGGCGGATCCGGAGGGTCCGGAGGCAGAGGAGAATCATGAGAGGAAAAATCCGAAGGCTCCGGAGGGATGACAAAAGAAGGGACGCGATGCCCTGAGACGAAATAGGGAAAAAGATGATGGAAAAGGAAGAAAAAAATGAAGGATGTGATGTTCAGGAAGATTAGAAAGATGAATCGGAAGAAAGATGGAGGGTCCGGAGGTTCCGGAGGAAGCGAATGCCGAGGGACGCGATGCCCACGGAAAAGAGAGAGGAATGAAGGAGGGTCAGGAGGAAAATCCAGAGGTTCCGGAGGAAGCAAATGGAAAGGGGTGTCATGCCCGGGGAGGAATAAAAGAGAATCCGGAGGTTCCGGAAGGAGGAGATGGAAAGGGGCGTCATGCCCTGAGAGGAGGTCCGAAGGTTCCGGAGGAATGAAATCAAGCAGGAGAAGGTGGAAAGGGGCGTCGTGCCCGAGGGGAAAGTCCGGAGGTTCCGGAGGAAGCAAACGGAAAGGGGCGCGATGCCCTGGAAGAAGGTCCGGGAATCCCGGAAGAATAAGGTGGAAAGGGGCGCGATGCCCGGAAAAGAGAGATAAAACACCTGGGAATCCCAGGGAAATAGTGGAAAAGGGGACGCGATGCCCCGGGAAGAGTGGATTAGCAGAGAATGAAGGTGAATAAGATGGGAAATGCGGGATATCCGGAGGTGCCAGAAGACGGGGAAGATACGGGTTCGGAAACCCGGGAAAGAAGAAGTGCAATTGCATGCAATATGATGGATGCGATGAATGCAGCGAATGCAGTGAATAGAATGAATGCATGAAGGAAGATGAAAAATAAGAAGAATACGAAGGGTGAGAGGGCGAGGTCCTCCTCTTTCCCCTGGAAGTGGCCCATGAAGAAAACGCGATCGACAAGAATATGGATGGGGTGGATAAAGGAGTGGAAGGCCCCTTAGTGCCAAAATAACTGCCCCTCCACGGCAGTGAAAGAGTATAGCCAACTGGCTTAATGGACAAAGCATAAGCCCATGATGAAGCTTCAATGGTAAATAACAACTCCCTTGGAAGGTGAAAAGTAATAGCGGGAGGGAGTTGGAAAGTTAGGCTTGGAAGCATCATGTTGCCGAGGAGTTCAAGATTTGGAAATTGGAACAAAGGGTGCCCTGCCCGGCCCTTACGCAGCATCAATGCTTGGCGTGGTGGCGACTTGGCCTCTTCAATCATGCTTGGCACAATGATCCGGATTGGCATCCGGCAAATAAATTCTTGGGTCTTGAACATCACGGCCATGGCCAAATCTGTCTTGCCCGGCTCTTGATCATCTTCGGCACATATACTTGCAGAAGCACCCACATTCCGAGTAGTAGAAGGAGGTGAAGCGGAGGCGGAAGGCTTTGTGAGTGGTGGAGGTATAATGGAAAGTGTTGGCGTAAGTGGAGGCGGAGGTTCAAACACATCGAGTTTCTCCCTTTGCTTGCAAGCGGTCGGGGTTAGCTCGAGTGCAAAAAGTGGTGGATCCTGCTCAGGATTAACCATAGGTAAGGGTGAAGGGTTAAATGGTGGGGTAGGTAAAGTGGGTTTTAGGGATGGTGGTAATGGGATAACGGGAGGTTGAATTGGGGACAGTTCAATGGTAGGCTCGGTGGAGGCCGATGGTGTGGAGGTTGATGGCTTAATAGGTGGAGATTTAATTAGTGGAGGGTTAATGGGTGAAGGTTTGGTGCGTAGGAAATGCCGGACGGGGCGAGCGGTGTTAGGAGTGGGAGTGGGAATGGGAAGAGACTCAATAGGCGCCGGCGCAGGCGATTGGAATATCGACCCATCGTCGTAACACCAACTAGTCTCATAAATAGGGGTTGAATTAGGAGTGGTTTCCTCCTGAGCAGGGGGTTCATCGAATGAAAATGGGGAAAGCGGAAAGTTAAGGAAACTCGGAAGTGGTGCCTGCGGAGCTTCATCATCATCGTATACTGCCTCGGATTCTTCGAATGCCGGCTCTTGCTCACTTGAACGCCGACGCCGTAATCATCCCTCCTGTCTTTCCATTCTCTCTCCATCTTTGTAATCTCGTCCAAAGCGGCATGGAGAGGATTGACTGGAGTAGGAGGAGCCGTGACCCTCTTTATTTGTTCCTCCATCAAAGTAATCTTATCAAGCAGAGATTGTTGGAGGGGTGTGACTTGAACAACCGAGGGCTGGCAGGGCCTTGAAGGAGGAGGGGCCGCATAAAAAGGCCGTGGAGGGGAGTTGACGGGATGACCCGTAAAAGAACCCGGACGGGCCGGATTGCAAGGAATATAAGGGCCTCGGGGCCGTGATGGAGGAGGAATAGAAGGAGGCGGGTGTCGGACCACCCGAGGAGGAGTGTGAATAGAAGGAGATGGGTAATGGGCTACCCGATTAGGAATATGAATAGAAGAGGGAGGTGGGTGATGGCCCACCCGTGGAGGATTGAAAGGGGGAGATGAAGGAGATGCACCCTCAACAGCGGCCTTAAGGGCTTGGATCTGTTGAGGGGTGAGATGATCTAATGCATGCAAAATTTGGGAGACCTTCTCATCATTGGGACGAGGCGGTCCCGTAGGAGTAGTGGCTTGAAATTGAGTAGGGGGACCATGAGGATGGACATTGCCCATGGGTCGGGCATGACCATAAGAATGAGGACGTGGTCCCTTGAAAGTATGGTGAGAATGATGAACATGTTGAATTTGAGGGGAATAAGATGTGCTAGGTTGATCACCCTCATGAACATTAATTGAATTGAACATGTTATTTTGTCTATCAAAGTAAGTTATGCAAGCAATTTAATGTGCAAATAATTTGCAAAGAAACACACAAGTTGTGATGGTTACCTTGATTTCTTATGTTTGAATCTTGGTGAATTAATGATTTTATGCAAATTGATATGATTCACACAAGGGGAGGAACCTAGTTTCAAATATGATTTAACTCCAATGCCAACTAGGAACACTCTCTCATCACGTTTAGGCCAACTAATTTGGGACTTCAAAGGGTACAACCTGCCCGGCGTCCGTGAGGGAATCCACGGGTGCGGGGACTTATGGAGGCTTAGAAAAGGGATCTCCGGTCCAAAGAGACGGAATGCTCAATGGAGGGTCGTCTCGATTCCAAGAGGGTGTGTGAAATCCTAGTGAGGAGAGAGGAGGTCTCCCAAACCAATGCAAATAAATGAATGAAATGTAGCAGATATGAACAAATCAATAGTAAGCTAAGCCAAACAACCAATACAATAATCAATGCAGCACGTAGCAAGGCTCTGTGAAAACACAGGAAGAAACGACCTGTAGAAGGTCGCTATCACCAAAGAGCCGCCCTGGGGCAGGGCGTGAATCACTGTGGAGGGCCCACAGGCAGCATAAAACGCGCCCTGATATGGGGCGCTACAAACCAAAGAAACGCCTCCTGGTGAGGGTGTCAAATCCCAGGGGTAGAAAAGAAACGCCTTAGTGTGAGGCGTTATCGAATAAAGAGACGCCTTGGATAAGGGCGTTAACTCACAGAAGCCAGAAAATAAAAAGGGAGACGCCTGTGTGAGCGTCGTGACACGCTGTAGGGGTCCACAGCCAGAGCAAAAAAACACACCGTGGATACAGGCGTTAATTCTAAAAGAAGCGCCCAGAGGTATGGGCGTCAAAACAATATGCAGGGCTCGCTCTGTGAAATCCAAAACACGCCTTAAAGAGAGGCGCCACAAAATAAATAGACGCCCTGGAAAAGGGCGTTAATTCAAAAAGCGCCTCTGTCTGAGGCGTTAATTCTCTGTGTTGCCTTCCAACGGCCAGAAATATCAAGCAGGAACGCTCACAACCACGAGGCAATCAATATAAACAATAACATGCTCATCAATTTTTTTATTTTTAAGAGGATAAGTGGAATTTCTAAAAAAAGAATCTAACCAAACTAGCCAATCACTAGTGGGGAAGTGCAAAGCACAATGGAGGGTGCCCGAGGGGCACAAGGGAAAGGGTACCGATGGTACCAAAGGGAAAGGGCACGCGAGGGTGCCAAAGGGGAAAGGGGTAACCAAAGAAAAATAAAAAGGTGTCCCACCGTGATCGCCAATTTGTAGATCCTAATTAGAAATCCACTTAAGGAAAAATTAAGAATATGAATAAATAAGCATGAAATAGCACGAGGTGCTAAGGGGAATTTGTGATCGCCAGAGACGCGAACGCCTCAAAAGATATAACAAATAACAAATATGGAGGGATCGCAAAAAATACCTTTGAAAACGCGGGGATGTGAGTGCTCCTTTCTCTTCTAGATCGGCCGGCCGATGAAGAGAGTTCTTCTTGATTTGATTACCCTTGCAAAAAAAGACACAAACACCAAAAGAATATGGATTAAAAATATGGTGAGTGTAGCATCAAATTCTTAAAAGATATGAGCATGAAAATTGTGCAAGAACACACCTTAAGGGTGTTGGCCCTTAAACCCCTATGCAAAAAGGGTGGGAAAAATATGATGAATGATGTGCAAAATAAAATAAGGGAAAGAGTGCAAGAGTTGCACTATGGGGGAGATACTCAATGTGGTTGAGTTAAAAATATATAAACATGAACATGGACATGCATGTTTAACGATGATAGCAAAAGAAGAATAAAAATAAAACAGAAAGAGCTTGTTGCTTGGCTTTGATGCTCGATGGGGAGAAGGTCTTCCAAAAGGATGATGAAGTTAACATGGGAAGTTCCTCCTTCAGCCACAGCAACAGCACCTGCGTGAGAAGAAAGAAAGAAAAAACTAACAGAAAAACAAAACAGAAGAAGAACAACGTCGGAAGGGAGAAGAAGAAAAAGAAGAATCCAACCTCATTAACAGAGCCGCAGAAGCTCTATAAAAAGGATTAGATCAAACAGATAAAAGGATAAGAATAGCAAGAGTCCAACAAGGGAAAGGATTAAGCTGGGCAAGAGCCCAAACGAAGCAGGAGTCTCTCTGGGAAAGGCTGCGTTCGTTCGGAGCACAAAAGTGAAACACGACCTGGTTCAGAGCGTCAATTGTTGAATTGACGACCTGCCCAGAGGGCGTTTCTTAAAAACACGCCCTGCACAAGGGCGTTTCTTTCAAAACCAATTTTAGAAATAAAAACTCCCCATATTTAAAAAAATGTAAAACACGCCTCAGGCAAAGCCACTTTTAAAAACACGCCCCTGGGAAGGGCGTTAATTTCAAGTCTTTAAAACGGGAAAGTCGGTCAAACACCAAGAATTGACGCCCTCAGGTGTGGGCGTCCTTTCTCAAAGAAACGCCCTAGATCAGGTCGTGTTTTAACAAAACATGCCCTTACCCAGGTCGTTAATTTCAAAAATTAGATAAATACCCAGAAAATCCAGAAAAATAGGAAAAAGGAGAAAATGGGGGAAAAATAGGATAAATTCAAGGAAAATAGGAAAAACCACTCAAACAAGCTAATTTGAGGGTCAAATGAGGCATTACACGGCAATATGAAATATACTCAAAATAATGTCAATTTTAGCGTGTCTACACCGGGCAGGTCGATCCCCGCGACCTGACCGCGCAGGTCGATCCGCGGGCGAGGGCGCACGATGGCCATAAGGGTTTCATGTTTAATGTGCATGAATGAGGTGTATTAAGGAGAGATATATAAGATACACATGATGAGATCGATGCTAAGACAAGGTAAAAGTCTCACCAATGGTTCTTGATAGTAAATGACATATACCACCTGTTTTGGATTGTAGAGGAGCAGGGTGCTTAGACTGCCATGAGTTTAATCCTGCAAGCAAGATAGTCAAGGTTAATACAATGCTTGCTCACATTAAAGAGGTTATGAAACCTCTTGCCTCTTATAAAACCAACATATGCAAACCAAGGATCAAGACCATGTAACTGTTGCCATTTGACATCTCAACCATACATAGATAACAAGAGCATGAACAATCAACCACAAGTTTAGTTATCATCACTTAATCACACATTAAGTTGAGTTATCATCAAAATCATAACTTAACAATCACAACAATCATCAAAACCTAACTCAAATTTTTTTTCCAAGGTCCATTATACAGAAGTTAAATCATAGAGATCACGTTCAAAAATATTACATTACACCTACAATTATTTCACAAAATTTACTAAGTGACATAGATAATGTTTGATATGCACTGAGACTCATTGATTAATCCACTTCGAATGAGGAAACTAATGCTATTTTAGTGAAAAGAACAAAATCGGAGGTAAAATAAAAAATCAACTGCTAATTTGTTTAGAATGACTAATTCTACATTTTGGTAGATATTTGTTGATTTTGCTTGGCATCGCCTAGAGGAGGTTTGTGGCAGCCAATCTCTTATCCAAACTTGCCATCCTTCTGCTCTTCTTGTCACAAGATAGGCCATCCTAAAGTGGAGTGCCGAAAAAATCAACGCCAACGCCAAGACTCGCCGGTCGTAGTTTCTACTCTCGCAGAAGGAAAACGTGATCCCGCTGCTCGACTACCAACACCCAAACCTCAACAAGAGTGGCGTAGAGTATGTCATGACCCTTCTTAGGTGCAACCTTTAGAAGCCCAGGCTCAATGCGCTCCTCCCGTGTGACTATGAAATAGCTCGGCTCCTACCATCCGGAACCCCTGGGAAACAACGTCTGTGTGCTTCATCTCTCCAATGACTTTGACATTCTTCAGGAGGTGGGCGACGATGACCATGCAAACCCGGACTTGTTGGTGTTAGCATGTGGCCAACAATCCCGTTGGGAGACACCTCACCGTGTTTTCTGGATATGAGGAATGGGTGCACAGTGGAAGGTGGGACAGAGGGGAGGTGGGTGAAGCACCCTATAAAGTAATATGGGTTATGGCCATCGGATAGACTAAGATCGTGAGATCTAGAGATCTAAGAATACCCACCTCACCGGAGTCCCCAACCCGTCCGGAAAGAAACCCACCTCGGAGTCCCTCTACACTGGTATCAGAGCGAAGATCGATCCGAGCACCGCGTCGCTGCCATCTGCTGCGGCCGCTGCCGCTCCCCGCTCGACGGTTGGCTTGCGTCGCCCATGCCACGAGCTCGCCGGATCGGACAGTTAGTCACTGCTGACCACCCCTGCACGACACCGCGGCCAGTGTCTCCGACCGCGTGCCACGACCGCAGCCGTCGTTCCTCTCCACGCCGGACCGCACCCGCCGTGAGCTCCGCCACCGCGATCCTCGCCGGCCGCCAACCCACCTGTGCTCATCGCCTGATCTCTGCTGCTCGCCGTTTCCGCACCGATCGTACGCCACCTGCCGGCCTTCCCCACCGGCGTCGCCCACGCCGCAAGTCCAACCACGCCGACGCCGCCTCGGAGCACCGCTACTGCCAGCATCCTCCACTGGCACCGCTACCGGTGCCACGCCTAAGCCGCCGCCGCACTCCTCGCTGCCGGCACCTCTCCCGCGTGCCTCCGCCGCAGCCGCCCGTCTGTTGCTTCCAGAAGCCCCCATCGCGGCAACAATTTCCTCTTCTACGACGTCCTCAGCTCACCGGCTGCTCCACTTGTTTTCCGAGGAGCTCCACTTCGCTGCGCTTCCCAGGTGCCTGTTGCACCTTGTTCTTCGGTTTCAAGGTAAGTGCTCTAGGCACCGTGAAGACAAATAATGACCTCTGTCACAAAGCGAAGACATAAAGGACAGACCACTTTTTTGCATTCACGTGAAAGTTTTAGAAGGTTGTGCTAATTTACATATATATTATATTATAATCTTGTCCACTGTCATACGTAACAAAAGAGGATAACCTGTAAACTCAATTGAAATTAAAGTATCATCCTAATAGATTTTATGTTGATTAATGCAAGTATATTATAATCCCTGTCATCTGTCAGATATAATATAAGTGGAGGAACATTTACTTTCGTTGCATAATAAAGGTAAATAGAGCTATCTAATGACCTGCCGACACACTAAAAGATAAAAGTCTTTTTACTCACACTTTCATGTGAAGCCACGTGAACTTAATAGAATTTCTTAGTTTTAAGACTTACATCATTTAGAAAAGTAATATGTACACTCACTTGAAAGAAAGCACCATTTAATAAATTTTATGATATGATCTCTTTGTAGTTTCTTAATTAACATTAATGATGTTCATATCATGTTTAAATGACAGAAATATATTATTAGATAATGAATTCTTAAATAACTGTTCATGTTATTAAGAATTGATAGGTATATATATTTGTCATTTATTGATTAGTTATATTAAAAAAAATCTTGTATATTTAGATATAATATTATTGCATCTTTAGTTATTTGTTGATTAATTATCTTGTTAATTAGTTATTTTTAATCACAAATTAAACAAGACAAAACAAAATACAAAACTCTCACAAAGAAATGACAGAATTAATCAACTTAAACCTTAGATTTATTTTTGTCATCATGTTTAGGCTTATTAAATTAAGCTATCATATTTTCAGATTCATTATAATCATAATGGTCAGTAAGCTCATTGCTTCGGAGTTGGTAAAATTAGACAAACTTAATGGAACCAACTTTGACATGTGGCACTGGAAAATCCGATATGCCCTTATCCATGACAACATAGAACATGTCATTGATACCAATGCTCCGGAAATTAATGCAACATCCACGGAAGTGGAAAAGAAAAAATGGGAGCAATAGTTAATAGATGACAAAAAGGCTAAGAGCCTAATGCTCATGTTCATGGATGATAATTTAATAAAGTTTTTCGAAACTTATAAAACCTCCAATGAAATGTGGAAAGCTATCAAAGAGAAGTACGACACCAAGACAGAGGTGAATACTCAACTCTTGTTGCATCGTTACAACACATGTAAGATGCAAGAAGGTGATAGCGTCGTCGAGCATGTAAATAAAATGATTGTCATGGCTAAGGAGTTATCGACCGCTGGAACCGAAATTACAGAGAAGATGCAGGTGGCGACTATATTGAATAGTTTACCAGCATCATTAGACATGGCTGCCACAACCTTAAGAATGAGTGGTTCTGTTATAAGTGTCACAGATTTGCCAGCTCGGTTAGCGATTGAGCAGGACATTATGGCCAGGAGAAAAGAACTTGAAGTGCACTTGCAGGAGGCCAATGCTATACACGAGAAGTCCACCGGCCAGAATCGTCCACTCGGAACATAAAGGCCCAAGTTTAAGGGCAACAAATTCCAAGGCAAAGGAAAGAAGGTTCATCGTGGTGCTTGCTACACATGTGGGAAGTTTGGCCATTTTATGGCAAATTATCCCCAAAAGTAAGGTAATGAGGGCGGAAGTAAACATCCAGAAAATAGAAGAGCTGGAAAGAGAGAATTTATCGGCGTCACGGAATGCCAATGCTGCAATTGCCGATTCAAATGAATGGTGGGTCGATTCTGGAGCCACTCGTCATATTGCAAAGACGAAGAAGGGGCTGGTGATGCTAAACAAGCTAAAGGCAGGAGAACAGAGGATATATATGGGTAACAACACCTATCTGGATGTAGAAGGTGTTGGTACATATAGGCTGGATCTTGGGGATAACATCATGGTCCTCAAGATGTGTTCTATGCACCTGGAATCCGCGGAATCTAATCTCTGTACCGGCCTTGATGAAAAATGGCATGGAAGTGCGTTTCTACAACAACCGAGTGTCAATAGGGAAGATAGAAAGTACTTGCCATGGGGAGGTTTGTCCCCGAGCATGATTTATTCTGTATCCCTGTAATTGACACTGAGAATAATAATATTGAAGATTCTGAGTATTCCTTGTGTTCTTTATCAGAATGTGATCTATGGCATTTTAGATTGGGACATCCCGGAAAATCTAAAATGGAACAAATATTTAAGATGGGTCTACTGCCGGGTTTGTCAAAGGTGGAACTAACACCTTGTGAACATTGCTTAGTAGGAAAGATGACTAAGAAATCCTTTGCAGTAGGATATAGATCAAACGAATTGTTAGGGTTGGTCCACTCGGACATTTGTGGCCCCCTAAGTATAAAGACATATAACAACAAGGAATATTTCATAACCTTCATAGATGATTATTCCAGATTTGCCTATGTTTATCTGATTTTTACAAAATCAGAGGCATTTATTGCTTCCAGAAATATAGAATGGAAGTGGAAAGGTAACATGGAAGGAATATTAAGGTGTTAAGAACGGATATATGTGGGGAATATAACTCAAAAGAATTTGAGTTATATTGTTAAGAACACGGAATTAAAAGATATGTGACAATGCCTTATACGCCACAACAGAATGGTGTGACAGAAAGAAAGAATAGAACTTTGATGAATGCTGTTAGATGTATACTATCGCATTCAGGTCTCCCTAAGAATTTGTGGGGAGAGGCATTACTTACGGCAAATCATATCTTAAACAGAATCCCCACAAAATCCATAGAAAGTACACCTTATGAATTATGGAATGGGAGGAAACCCGATTTGAGTCATCTTAAGAATTGGGGGTCTATTGCCCACGTTCTCATTCTGAGTCAACTTAGAGATAAGTTGGATTCAAAGACATTGAAATGTAGATTCATAGGGTATTGTGAGAAATCATCTGGTTATAGATTTTTCCATAAAGAAAAAGGGATCATTGAATATAGGGATGCGACATTTCTAGAAAATCTAGAGGAAGAGGAATCTCATGAAAAAGAGAAGGAACCTCTAGTTGTAATAGATGATGATTGTTACAATGATATCTCTAGAAATGATCCAGAAATTGAGGAAGAACTTCAAAATATAGAAAATGAACCAGTACCTATGAATGAAATGCAGCATAGTCAACCCGGAATAGGCAATAAAAGATTGAGAACTCCACCAGGATGGATGGATGATTATCATTTGTATTCCTGTGAGCCTTCATGTCTGATGATAGATATGGAAGATGAAAATTTCGTAGATCCCATGAATTATATAGATGCGACAAAATCGCATGATACATAATTATGGTAAGATGCCATGAATGAAGAAATTGATTCCATGAAAAGGAACAATGTATGGGAATTATGCGATCTTCCAAAGAATCGAAAGGCTATAGGATGCAAATGGGTATTCAAGAAAAAATTTTGAGCTGATGGGTCTATTGATAAATATAAGGCCTGGTTAGTTGCCAACGGGTTTACACAGAAACAAGGTGTAGATTTTCAAGAAATCTATTCTCCAGTGGCTAAGTTTGCATCCATAAGAATGATCTTGGCAATTGTTGCATATGTTGATCTAGAGCTGCACCAGATGGATGTAAAAATAGCATTCCTTAACAGAGAGTTGAAGGAAGACATCTATATGCAACAACCTGAGGGATTTCAGGTGGAAGGCCAAGAGGAAAGGTATGCAAGTTAAGAAATCAATATATGGTTTAAAACAATCTTCTAGATAATGATATCTCAAATTCCACGAAGTAGTTGTCCAACTAGGTTTTGCTTCAAACAAGTTGGATAACTGTGTATATATCATGAATAGTGGGAGTAAGTATATCATGCTATCCCTATATGTGGATGATATTTTACTCGCCAGTAATGACATAGAAATATTGAATAAAGTCAAATTTGAACTTAGTGGAAAGTTTGAGATGAAGGACATGGGTGAGGCATCCTATGTTCTTGGTGTACAAATCCTAAGGGATAGAAAGTCTAGAATGTTGAGTATAAACCAGGAAAAATATTTGAGGTCTGTACTCAAGAGATTCGGAATGCAGAATAGCAATCCGGCACCTACACCGTTAGTCCATCAGAAACGGTTGTGTAAGGGTCAATGCCCCGGAGAGGGACAAGAGCCGCTCATGGTGCCGTATGCACAAGCAGTCGGAAGCTTGATGTATGCAATGATGTGTACAAGACGGACTTGGCATACCCAGTCAGCTTGGTAAGTAGATACCAAAGCAATCCTGGTCCAGCACATTGGGAAGCTGTTAAAAGGATTTTGAAATATCTGAGAGGAACTTTGCACCACAGTCTTGTTTATCAAGCTGATACGCTTGAGGTTCTCGGATATTCGGATGCAGACTTTGGAGGAGATAAAGATGACGGAAAGTCCACGTCGGGACATTTGTTCATCTTTGGTGGTGCTGCTGTTTCTTGGGGAAGCAAGAAACAAGGGTGTGTTGCTCGATACACACAGGAAGCTGAGTACGTTGCATGTAGTACAGCTGCTACTCATGCAGTTTGGATCAGAAGATTCTTGAACGATTTGAATCTCAACTTGATAGATGGACCAATTGAGATGTACTGTGATAATCAGGCGGCTATTAGCCTGATTAACAGTGGAGCAAACAGTTCAAGAGGAAAATATATTGAAGTACAATATCACTATATTCGAGATATTGTACAGAAAGGGGAAATAAAAGTGACTTATGTTCCCACAAGTGATATGATTGCTGATCCATTGACGAAAAGTATCTCAGCAGAGGATTTCATTAAGCATGTTGGCTTAATGGGGCTTAGGAATATATAAGCCAGAAAGAAATATTTTCATGGATAATGAAAATAATGATACCTCTGACGGATAGTGAGAGTGTATCAGAACATTACTCACGCATAGTGAGACAATGATAAGAATGATACCTCTGACAGATAGTGGGAGTGTATCGGAAAAGTACTCACGTATATTGAGACAATGAGAAGAATGATACCTCTGACGGATAGTGGGAGCGTATCAGAAATACTACTCATGGATAATGAGAGTATAGAAGTGATGGTGAGTGGAAACACTACTCACGGATAGTGGGAGTGATTCAAAGAAAATATTATACCACCCACGGACAGTGGGGATATAATAGTTTGTTGGCCAAGTGAGAGATGTTAGCATGTGGCCAACAATCCTGTTGGGAGACACCTCACCGTATTTTCTGGATCTGAGGAATGGGTGCACAGTGGAAGGTGGGACAGAGAGGAGGTGAGTGAAGCACCCTATAAAGTAATATGGGTTATGCCCATCGGATAGACTAAGATCGTGAGATCTAGAGATCTAAGAATACCCACCTCACCGGAGTCCCCAACCCGTCCGGAAAGAAACCCACCTCGGAGTCCCTCTACAGTCGGGTCCTGTCAAAAACCCTTATTCTGGGGGGGATGTTCCGGCCCTTTTGCCTAACCCTGATCAGGAGGACAATATCCATCCTGCCACCACTTCTCAAGGAAATTCTCTTCAGGAGGCACCTGTGTAAAGCCACTCATGCTCGTCTCTGGTTGAAATAGCTGGTGAGCAGGATAATGAGTAGACACACACTGTTGTTGATATAGCTGATGATATTGCTGATGATTTACAATGAGCAGGCTTTGGGTAGCAAACTTCCGAGGGTTACAGTCGCGATGCCCAACGCTCCTATAGACGTTTGAGAACTATATCCGTGCTGTACATCGACACTAGGATAGTGATAACATTGTTTTCGTCTGATCCTTCCACACTGGTTGCATCAGACCCATCTGAAGCGAAACCTTCTGTCGGGACGATTATAGAAGCTGAGATATATACCTCCTCGTGGTGTTGAAATCCTAGCAGAGAGTTTGCCACCTCCGATGGATAATTCTCCAACGACATCTTTGACTGGTCGGATTTATAATTCTCGCCCAAGTTGCATAGGTGTAGTTAAAGTTCTCTTGCCTGTCCCTGGGGTTTGTTCCCAACAGTCTACAAGATCTTCTGGATATACTACTGTTGCTAGTCTCGGAGCGAACTTGACTTTTTTGATTTTCTAAGTTGTTCGTGGGATGAATTGTTAAGTGGTCCACTTGATACAGGCTCCCCCATTGGTGCCCTCTTAGGCTGTTCAGAACCAATTTACTCTAGAATTTTTTTAGATATCAATGTTATTCATTATTATAGCACATAAGACTTGCGTTGGTGACTATCTAGATCAAGAATATGATCAAGAGGATGATATGGAGCGTTGCTCACGACGTTTGGGTCTTCGCCCTCGATCACTATTTCACAGTAGTTGTCAGTTTAACACCCCATTGGCGGAGTATCTGTCGGATTGAAGCCCCGATGGCGGAACATCTGTCGGTTTGAAGCCTCGATGGCTGACTGTCTATCGGATTGAAGCCCCGATGACTGAGTATCTGTCGGCTTGAAGCCCCGATGGCGGAACATCTATCTGATTAATATCAGAGATTAATCTCCCTGCTTTATACCTTTTTGTAATTGCCGTACAGTCTTATAATTTAGATTTTCTTTATTTCTTTGAGCCGAGCTTTGCATTGTAAAGAGTACTTTACCCTTCATTTGGCCTATTGCCTCCATGTTGGCTTTTTGTGACTCTTCGCCCCCTTTAACGTATCTTCTTAATAAAATAAGTGCTCTGTGCGTTATTTGAAAAAAATGACATTTTTTCGTCAAATTATATGCCTTTCCGAGATGGATAATATCGTTTTGGGAATCCAAAGTAACTCAACGGAGAATAATCTAGCTAAACTATTTTACCCCAACTTTATTTGGTTAGGCTCACTTTGTTATCGCACTCTCTCCTCACACACATTCGCTTTAACTGGGGTCAAGCACCGGTTAAATGTTTGTTATAGAACAAACATTTAACAAGTCCCGTGAGTGATACCTCGATGCAAAAAAAGACCATTTAATATGATCTCGAAGGATATAAAGGGATTTCCCACTACATGATGGTTCCATTTTTGTATCATTTTATTATTCTAATCATTTCCTTCATTGTCATTGCTTTTATCTTACATTCATGTAGTTTTCATCTGTCAAGAGGAAATATATATATTTTAAAGAAAAAGCAAGTCCTCAAAATAACAATTAACATACTCCTAGGACTCATAGTGGAACTACGAGGGGTTTTGGATAGAGGAGTAAATGGGAGAAGAAATCTGATTCATTTTTATGTGAAAGTAAAATATTGGAGTTCTTTTTATTATTTCAAAATCATTTGGAAGACTCTAATTAAGGAGAACTTTTCCTCTGTGAGGGAGTAATGATTTTTTTGGGGGAATTTTAGTTTTTAACTCCTATATCTTTCATATTTAAGGATTAACCTCTCGAATCTAGATATTTCTTTAAAACTTCTTAAAATCCAGATTTTACAAATCGATCTGGGATGAACCGTCAGTTCCGGGCTGTACTAGTCACAGACTGATACGACCGATCTGTGATATACAATATGTATGTTTTATATATTTAATATTTTATTTTAAATACAAAAGACTTCGTTAGGTGAGTTGGTTGAGTGATTTCATCTATTTGGCGGTGGTTCTGGGTTTGAATCTCACGAATGGCCCATTCTTGTGTTTTTTTTCCTTTATTCTTCTTCTAAATTAATGTCAAAAATGATGAAACACATGAGATTTGAACCGTTGACCTCTATCTCAATTAAAAAAAATCTTAACCAACTGAGTCACAGATAAACATTTAGTATTTTTTAATATAATAATATTTATAAAATAATATAGTCTTACTGGCACCTAACGGTATACTACGGTATACTATCGTACGGTATCATACTGACAAAAAATCGGTATGACCGGTACGAACGATTTTACAAACCTTACTTAAAATAACAAATTGTTTAGTAAAATATGCCGTACCATTACAAAAAACCCCTCATGTATTTACCAAAAACTCTCTAAAAAGAGTGTTCGACAAATAAATGTATATCTAGGTTGAAGAAGCTAATCTGTAAATATGAAATATAATAGGGGTTAAAAATAAAAATATCTTTTTTTTTCATGGTAAGCGGATAGACTTTAGTGACATTTACACTTATTGTGACATGGGGTTAAGTAATAACAAAGAGATAAACAGATCGATGGCTATAAATATGTGAATAGGTGAAACCAAATGCAGATTAAATTTTATTTATTCTGCATTGAGTAGATGACAATGATGTTTGTTTTTGATCCAATGTGGCCATTTCGTAGCGACTGATGCATGGAATCTACATGGGGCCGTGTCATGGGCCGGCATCTGGGCCCTTAAATGCCATGGGATTAAGGACTCAGATGTCGACCCCATGACAAATTACCATAGAGCTGGTCGCACGTGAATATTTCCCTTATATATATATATATATTTATTAATTTGTGAATGAAGCAAGAGATAAATGGGTTATTCGACTGCTACTTAATGAGTGTGTGTAAGTTGCTTGCGTCGTGTCATTATGTTTTAATCTTACTTTCAAATTAAGTTAAGAGTGAGTAAGCGGAGTAACTCATCATATTCTCTCTTATTCTGTTATCAAAATGATCTTATCAGAAAAAGTAGAATTAGTGATGAAAAAATTATGTCTCTAATTTTTTTCTAATTTATCGTTAAAGATTTAACGATAGATTTATGATTGATTAATGACATTATCATTGACCAATATAAATTTTGACGTTAATTCATTCTTAATTAACGATGAAAATTAAAATTCATCTCTAATCGATCGCAAATTAGCGACGAATTAATGACGGATTTATAGAGAAGAAAAAAAAGAACACGTATACAAATGGAGGGCTGAGATATAAGTTTAAGAAAATTTTTCTCTGGAGGGATGGAATCGAGAGGGAATATCCTGGCCCTAATATCCGCTTTCTAGTATAGAGATGATGAATTTAAGAAGTCAACTTCCTAAGGGATAAATTGTAATGAAATGTTCAAATTTGTAGTATATATACATTTAGATTCTAAGGATAGATTCCAATATTTTGCAAATTATTACAAATTATATTTGGTCCAAAGAAAATATTTTAAAAATAAACAAATCATAGTCTAATAATCATGAGAATAATTTCTGAAATTGATGATAAGCCAATCATGTGGTTTTAAAACCATCGGAATCAAGTTATCAAAGCTTAACATGTATGTAATAAGGCTTTCTTAAATAGTAGACACTCCAGGAACCGTCAATAATTTGGGTAACTTGTTAACTATAAGGATACAACTTGATAGTTTTAGACATGAATTACTGTTTCGTGAAGACATTTTGTGATTGTTAAATAAGTTTAGTATAATCCAAATTCCAATTTTTCTTCAATTCTAATTACTCCAAATACACAATTGAACAAAATAATGATGGTTTGGATCGTCACACAGCTACGTACCTTTCTGTCATGTTCATTTCACACGCGGTGAAAACTTTCACACCAGGCATCCTCTTCAGTCTTCATATCGTCTGCAATCGTATCTTCTACTCTTTTGAAGGGATTTAACTTGTCATGATGGGTCTTTCCCACATTCTAACTCCTCCATCCAAGAACAAGCTAGTGAGAGATGGCATAAAGGAGAAAGAGAAGGCGTGAGTTAAGAAGAAAGATTTTATAGGCTTCTCTCCAAGCCGCGTGGAATTACACTTTCATTAATTATGTATACTCTTAACAATGTCTCAATAGGGGATTGAACCAGAATGGTAAAATATAGCATATATGCATCTTGATCTCGCGGCGCTCTACTAGGGTTTCCTAGCGACTAGACATCCGCTGGCCATGGCCGGCCTTGGGGAGCCTAGTGCCTCCTCTCCCCCCTTCGACTGGTCCCTCGGATGCTCCCCCTACTTTCTCCTCCCCCCCAACAGCCCCCTAAGAGCATTGCTACTGAACCCTCGATGGGCGTGGTTGGGGTTCCACGTTTCTTCGCCCAGGTCTCTCCTCTTTAGCGCCATGTTCATCTTCCAACTTTTATAGATGGTGGCGAGCCCATTGTCTTCTCCTCCCCTAAGAAGATCGAGCAGTACTCTTTAGCACCCTTTTAGTTCACGATTGTGGCTCGCACCATGTAACGACGCGAGATCCGAGTACCGGAAAGGCCGACGCGACTCGAACCCCGGCCCGTCACCCACGAGTCCAAAGACTCGGAAGGGTTAAATGATGGTGTGGGGATACAAGAGAAGCTGAAATAACTGCAGAGATAACACAATATACAACTAAATAATAATGCAAGAAATTAAATAAATAACTAAACTACTGTAAGGTCCAGTGAATCTCATGTCCAAAATAAGTACAGTCAACAGAAAGGAAAGTACAAGTCGCAGGGCATACCCCGGCTCTGCAACTGGCGACTAACCCCGGCCGAAAGAACCACGCGGAACCTCGGAAGCGCCTCCCGACGACCCCGTCTCACTTGAAAACACAGGGGTGATCCTCATTTCGTAGGCTCAGTAGGGATCCCACGAACCCCCACCTCGCATGAAAGAAACAAGGCAGAAAGACACGAACAAACACGGAAGGTAACACTACCTAACGGAAGTACGGTAAAATCAACAAGCAATAATAAATAAACGGAAAAGCCCTCTACACTAGCCGTACCGTACAAATGAGCCACGGTCCGTCAAAACACAAGTCCATACCTGCCAAGAGATAGGAGTACCACCCACTAGAAGCAAGGTCGGATGCGTCCCACTGACGACTTAGTCCGCGGCCTCAGGTGTCTCGCTACTACGCCTCGGGCGGAGACTGAGACACCGTACTAGTAACCAGGAACACAGAACAAGAACTAGCTGGGGTCGCGCTCGTCAGCACGGATCCAACGCCCCCAATTAAGTGTGCACACACATACCATGCGCCCTAGGTCGGATCCTTTAGCTGGTTCTTCCCCCGAGGCCCGAACTCGGCTGCGCGTGGGGGCTCTACGGTAACCAACTTAAAAATCGTCTCTCTCGGGTCATGCTCTCCACCACTCCTAAGTGGGTTCGCACACGCGTGCGCAGGAAAGCTACGTCTAGTGGACAGGTCACTGGAGGTGAGACTCTAACTCACGGAAACTACCGGCTACGCACTAACAAGGTGCGGAGGTAGCCCTCCGTACCGACGCAGACTCTTGGTGATCCAAAACGGGGAATAGGGGTGCCGGGGAACGAACGAGGTCCAACTCACACTGGGTGCTCGAGGCAACCCTTAGGCCATACGCCACAAAGGACCCAAAAACCAGCTCAACCGAAGGCTAATATGCCGGAGTGAAATATGGATCGAAAGGGAATAGGAACGCGACAATCACTAGGGTCGCGGCCTTAACGCGCTCAGACCCCTGGGCGCGATCTGGGACAACGCGCTCCGACTAATGAGCGCGATCCCAACATAACGCGCTCAACCTTACGAGCGCGATCATTGAGAAAGTGCTCGACACTGTGAGCGCGATCACGATAGACACGGTGCCCCAAAAGGGCGCGATCTGGGTCAAACCCATGCACGCTCAGATGAACGCGCTACCCATCTCCATCGCGACATAAATGCGGTATCATCGGTGGGCACTATCTCCATCATCACGCTCGGTCGGGTAGGCGTGATCCCAACCGCCTAATTGTTCATCTTCTCCGATGAACGCGACCAGGCGACGCATCGCGTTCCTCAAGAACGCGACCCCTGTGACCGCTGCGATACCAGGCCGAGCCCGGCTCACGAGTCACACACGAAAAACTCGATCTCACACCCCTATCACCCCCAGGTGAAGGGGAAACAAAAGGGGAATCCTTCCCCTACCCCTTTAGCACTAAATGAAGCCCAAAAACCAATCAGAAACCGCACAAGTCGTGAGATCCGGCGCTCGAACCCCAAACATACGATTTCCCCTCCCAGCATGAAACGAGCCCCTCTCAACCTCCCTGCAGCCTAGAAATCACGTGGAAAGTGGGAAAGGAAGTAAGGATTCGTCCCCCTACCTCAAAGAAGGTCGAAAGTCGCCGGATCGCTGCCGATCTTGAAATCTCGCCGTTTACAAACACCATGCCTCACGCCGTGCAAATGCCACCACCTCAACCACCTCGCCGCCGCCGTCATTGCCATGCCACCACCTCTGCTCGCCGCCAACAGCCGGAGAGGGAGAGGGCGCCGCGAGCTCATCGAACGGGGGAGAGGAAGCAACGGTCGGGAGCGCACACGGGAGGAAGGAAAGAAGAAGAAAAAAAAAGAAAAAGAAAAAGAAAAAGAAAAAGAAAAAGAAAAAGAAAAAGAAAAAGAAAAGGGTTCTTTATGAAAAATCCATAAAATCAAAAAATATGAAAAATTAGGAAAAATCATTTCTATGATCCTCGAAACACGCTCGTCGCACTGGTACCATCTCGGAGTAGGAGAACGCAACGGTTCACCCCACACAGGATTCCGAAGGTCCGTCAGGGAAAAATACGCGTAAACCGCAAAACACACTCCGGGACCCCTAAAAAATGATTCGAAACCCACGGATCCATATCTGAAAAAATGTTTGAAAAACTCGGGACATTACAGCCCTCCCCCCTTAAACAAATTTTATCATCGAAATTAAGAATGATGCACAGGAACGGGGGAGAAGACGGACAACGGTTGAACCATAAAGGCCAACCAACTGAAATTCTGGACTAGGTCTAAAACCACGGTAATACGAATACCGAGGCAGACCACAAGCTACCGAGACCACTCCCTCAAGACGGGAATGCAGGGGAAGCCATCACGGCCAACCGATAACACATCGGGGATGAGCGGTTCAGAATGGACCACTCCACAGGATGGACGGTTAGGAACCATCCACACAAAGGGTTGAACGGTCAGAGACTAGCCACACAACACCAACCACCAACAAAGATGGACGGTCACAAAGAGACAACCCAACCAGAAAGATAGTCCGGACTGGACCGCACAACGGCATAGCAGCCTAAAACAGGAAACACCCATGCGGTTCACCCCTAGCCGCGCGGGGGAATAGACGGCTAGGTTCTCACCGCGCCGGAGCTTGTGCGGTCAACATCAGGCCGCACAACAGCCTCCGGCACCAAGGATGTACGGTTAGATACTAGCCGTACAAAAGGACAGGCGGCTAGACCCCAGCCGCACAGCCCAACAACGGTCCAAACCAAAGGGGAAAAATGGTTCAGCCCTGGCCGCACCTGAGTTATACGGTCTTACGATAGACCGCACAACCCTCGCTGTGCGCCAAGCCAAACAGAGCACGTCGAGCAGATGAACGGTTAAGACATGGCTGCACATGGGGATAGACGGTCCTAGTTCGACCGCTCAACTCTCACGGCGGGGAAACCATGGGTTCGGTCCAACGGAGGCCTTTCCACGCCCCATTCGTCCCGAGACGAAGGGGAAAAAACCCTGGACCTGCTAGCAATCACATAGATTCCAACCGGAGTCAAAACAACGCACGAATCGCAAGAAACGGGCGATTCTAACGAAATCACCCAGAAAGGGCTACCGAGCTTCTCGGAGCTCTAGCGGTCAAATGGGACCACCAAATAAGACTAAATCAGTGACTATGGAACGTTGACGTCCCAGGGAGTCCATTGACAGTAACTGATATGAAAATGGTTGCCATTTTCCGGCGAACCCTACAAAACCCGAAAATCACGGTTTAGGCTAAACAAGCCCAAACTCAGCCGTTTCTGCACCGAACGTCGTGTAATGGCAGGGAAAACGTGCGGGTGGAAATAAAGATCCATCACCCTACCTCCATCGAAGAAACCGTGTCTCGAAGGGACTAAACCGCGCCGCGAGCTCAAACGTCGGCTTTGAATCCACCGTTCGGGATCGCGCCAAAACCATTCCATCCTCGCCCCATCGCGCATCCCAGCCAGCTCCACAGCATCCCCAGCACTCGCCCCTAGGTCCTCCTTTTGCGGCCGGAGCCGGGGAGGCGAAACAGGAGAGAAACGGGAGAGAGAGAGGGCGGCGGCGAAATGAGAAGGAGGAGAGAGGAAAGGAAAAGAAATAGAAAAAGAAATTAGGAATTTTCCTAATTTTTGAAAAATCTGATTTTTGGCCCTATCTCAGAAAAATACGCAAAAATAGTTAAAATGACCGGCTTGGAGAGTACATCGTCTCTGTAGCATCCTCGAGTCGATGAACTGACAAACAAACTCACCGTAGGTTTCCGTAATTAGTATGAGAGAAAAATCCACACGGATCGTGAAACTCAACTCGGAAGCCACAAAAGCGAACCGAAACTCACCGAAACAGATCCGAAAGATCTAATAAAGATCCAACAAGACCCATTAAGGATCCAGCGAAGATCCGGGACATTACACTCAAGGCAGTCTTGCTGCAGGGTGGGCCACCAGTACCCTTGCCGGATCATCGTTCGTGTGAGTGCTCGCCCCCCTACGTAACTTCTGCATAGTCCTTCGTGGACTTTGGATAGCTTGTCTGACCTCCGTGGGGAATAAGCACTTTAATAATGGGGCTGAGAGGGATCGGCGATATAACCGACCATTCACTATTGTAAAGTGGGCTGCTCGGGCCCTCATGCGACGGGCTTCGGCATAGTCGCCTGAGAGTTGTTGCCGTAGGAGAAAATCCAACAGGGGATCCATCCTGGATGGTTCATAGTCGATGGCGTTTACCTGTGGCGTTGGCTCTTCTATGCTCGGCGCCGACAATTCTTCCACCAAAATTGACCTCGAGTTGGAGACCGTGGTGGCGGATGCTAAGCGAGATAGGGCGTCTACTCGGACGCTCTCCTCTCTAGGGATATGGACCATCTCGAAGTGGGAGAATTTATCCGCTGCAGCCCTGGCCTTCTCCAGGTATTTGATCATGGAAGGATCGCGTGCTTCGAATTCTCCCCTGACCTGGTTAGCGATGAGCATGGAGTCACTGTATGCTCGCACGCTTGACGCCCCCAAGTGTTTTGCCATGCGCATCCCTGAGAGGAGGGCTTCATACTCGGCCACATTATTTATAGTCGGGAAGTTGAAGCGCAGGGCATATTGAAGCTCTACCCCTTCGGGCGAAAGTAAGACCAGTTCTGCACTGCTACCAGCAGCGCATGATGATCCGTCGACATACAGTTCTCAAGTCGGTCTCGAGGAGTGCTCGGGTGAGTCTTTGGCTGGTATCGTACATTCGGCGATGAAGTCAGCGAGGGCCTGGGCTTTTATCACGGTCCTCAGACGGAACTTAACGTCGAACTCGCCCAGCTCGATCACCCACTTGACCAGCCTTCCTGAAGCGTCAGGATTTTGGAAGATTTGTCGTAGCGGCTGATCAGTGAGGACGACGATTGGGTGAGCCAGGAAGTATGGACGTAGTTTGCGAGCGGCCGTTACTAGGGCCAAGGCGAACTTCTCGGTTTGTGAGTACCGGAATTCTGGCCCTTGTAGCGCTCGACTAACGTAGTAGACGGGCTTCATGACTCCAGCTTCTTCTCGGGTGAGTACGGCGCTCATCGTGCTTGGCATTACCGATAGGTACAGGAGTAACCGCTCTCCCTTTTGTGGGTTGGAGAGTACGGGTGGAATGGCCAGGTAGCGCTTAACTCTTCAAATGCTTTCTCACACTCCTGATCCCAATCGATCTGCCCTTTCTTCTACGGCGTCTTGTTAGCCTGCTTAATTAGTCGGAAGATGGGAAGACACCTTTCGGCTGCTCAGGACAAGAAGCGGGTTAAAGCAGGTTAAAGCGGCGATGCGGCCGGTGAGGCATTGGACCTCTCTCACTCGTCCTGGTCGCTTCATCTCTAACACTGCGCGGATTTGATCTGGGTTGGCCTCGATCCCTCAATGGGTAACGAAGAATCCGAGGAACTTTCCAGATCTGACACTGAACGCGCATTTAGATGGGTTGAGTTTCATATTGTATCTTTTGAGTGTGGCGAAGGTCTCTGCCAAGTCTCCCAGGTGCTCGGCAGCTTGGAGGCTTTTTACAAGCATGTCATCGACGTAGACCTCCATGTTGCGGCTGATCTGCGAGTCGAACATATGGTTGACGAGGTGTTGATAGGTTGCCCCCACGTTCTTCAACCCAAACGGCATTAGGGTGTAGCAATACAAGCCATGGTCGATGACGAACGCCGTTTTGTCTTGGTCGAGCTCATGCATGCTGATTTAGTGGTACCCGGAGTAGGCATCTAGGAAGCTCAGCATTTCGTGCTCGGCCGTGGCATCGACTAGTTGGTCGATCCATGGCGTGGATAAGTTGTCCTTAGGCGTAGCCTTGTTGAGGTCAGTATAGTCTACGAACATTCACCATTTCCCATTGCTTTTAGGGACCAAGATCACATTGGCCACCTAATCCAGATATCAAGTAGTCCTAAGTAGTCCCGAGCGTAGCTTCTCGCCCACTTGCTCCCTGATGATGGTTTATCATTCGAGGTTGCAGCACCTTCGGCGCTGCTGGACTAGGCGGCAAGTTGGATCCAGCCGGAGTTGGTGGGTGATGACCTCTCGTGGGATTCTGGGGAGTTCATCTTCAGACTAGGCGAATACATCCTAGTTGGCTGTAAGGAACCGTATATAGGCATCCTTGTCGCGTTTGGGTAGAGTGGCCCCTATCCTCGGCGTTCTGCTTGGGTCTTCTCCCACCTGGATGAGGTACATGTCTTCTACTGGAGTGCTCGCGCTTGGACCTGGGTCTTCAGTCCTCGCCTTCTTCTCAGGTGGAGTCTCCTCAGGCTGTCAGTCACATGTTGAGATGAGGTAGCATCTCCTAGACTCCCTTTGATCTCCTCAGACCTCCCCTACCCCTCAAGGGGTAGGAAACTTGAGCTTTTGGTGGTACGAAGAGGGGATGCCGTGAAGGGTGCCGAGGATCCCACGCCTAATGATGGTGTTGTACCCGGTCATTGCGCGAACGACTGTGAAGTCGGTGAGGAAGGTTACCTCTTTTGGTGTGGTCCCAAACGTGATTGGGAGTGATATACGTCCTTCGGGGCGGACCGTCGTGCAGGAGAATCCGTATAACGGTGTATGCAATGGTGCAAGTTTAGACAGATCTACACCCATAAGCACGAGACAGTCGTACGCGATAACATCAGGGCCGCTTCCATTATCCACTAAAATGTGATGCACGGTACACTGGTTGATAGTGGCTGAAACCACGAGTGCGTTAGAATGGGGAGTAGTTACACCGTCTAGGTCATCGTCTGAGAAGACAATAGGATCTCTTCGATGGCCTGGGGTGGTGGCTTCTGGTTGAGTGTCGTCGCATCGTTCCACGGTGTGGATGGTCGATGCGTACCGCCGTCGCCTGCTCGCGCTCTCCCCTCCCGTGGCCGCCCCCCCTGAGATCATCATGATCTCCTTTTCGTTGGGCCGATTGTCGATGGGTGGAGGCGTCCGCTATCGCTTGTCGACGACTTTGGTGAGGAATTTTTCGAGGAGTCCTCTACGGACGAGGTCCTTGATAGCATCCTTCAAGTTAATGCACTCGACAGTGTCGTGTCCGTGATCGCGATGATAGTGGCAATACTTCTTCTTGCTCTTTGAGTTCGGATCTGACTTCATTCGGTGAGGCCATTTGAAGAATGGCTCCTCGCCGATCTCCATTAGGATTTGATCGGGCAGAGCTGTCAAGGGTGTGTAGTTGCGATAACTACCCCTTTCCCTTTCTAGGCGGTCGTGGCAGTCTCCGTCGCGACGCTCCCGCTTATCCCGTTCTTCTCGTGATGAGTCGGCAGATCTCTTCCGGTCGGATCTCTTGGTTCCGACCATGCAACCCAAGGCCGCATTGTTCTCCTCGCAGCGTGCATGTTTCTGCGCTAAGACGAGCAGGTCTGGAAGGGTCACCGGTGCTTCGACTCCGAGCGCGCGCCGGAGAATGTGGTCCTGCATCCCCTAAGTGAGAGTGGTGGTCACGAGGCTAACGTCGAGGTGTGGGATCTGGAGAGCCTCCACGCGGAAGCGGGAGACGAAGTCCAACAACGTTTCTTCTTTCCCCTACTTAAGGGCAAGCAGGGTCATTGCATACTTGGCCACCTTTTGGCAGCCAATGAAGTTCTCCTTGAACATCTTCTTGAGCTACTGGAAGGAGGAAATGGTCCCGACCGGTAGAGACTCAAACCAGGCCCGGGCATTCTTCCGAAGGATTATAATGAATGCCAGGCACTTCACAGTATCCTAGGCCCGGTGAAACACCAGATGGGACTCAAAACGGTGCATGTGGTCGGCCGGATCGGTGGTGCCATCGTAGGAGGTGGACGACGGTAGCTGGAGCTTTGGCGGAATGGGGACTTCCATGATATCCCTAGAGAAGGGAGCATGAAAGTCTTGGTCGTCGTCGATCAAGCCACGATTTCTCGTAGCCAGGAGGATATCGTCCAGGTGTCAGACCTTGTCCTCTATCTCGTCGATGCGCTGGAGTCGGTGATCCATCTCTGGGTTAGAGTGCAATGGGCTGCGCACCCTGGGTGCGGGTGTGCTGCGCAATCGTCGGGTCCTCGCGACCGAGGCATGGGAAGCTTCCCATACCCGGTGAGGATTCTCTCTAGTCTGGGACCTCTCGTCTTGCTGTCGCTCAGGCAAGACTGGCTGGGGTCCCATCGGTCGGCTCACCAGCTCCCGGTAGAGTCCGGTTAGGGCTCGGATCTCCTAACGGAGTTCATCTAGGTTACCTGGCGTGACCTCTTATCGGGGATGGGCAGAGGAGGCTTCCTGCGACCCCCGGGGAGAGTTGGGTCCCTGATGGGAATCGCGCCCCCGATTGCTGGCGTTGCGAAGGCTTCCATGAGGTGCCATAGCTTTTCGCTCGAGTTCCCACAGACGGTGCCAAGAAGTGTAGAGACAGGAAAATGGTTCCTATGCCATGTATCACCTTCTTTATTTATTTGTTGGGGAAGTCATCCCGCACCTGTGGAGGTCTGCAAGCACCAGAAAACAAGGGGCGTTAGAAGGAGTCCCATGTGTTATCCCAGGAGACAACCCTCCAATGTTTAAGTCAGCAACGAATTAATGGAGAACAGAGAAGAGAAAAGTGAGAGAGATGTGGAGGCCATAGTAGAGGATCTAAGAGATGGGTCAGCCTTCACCACGAGTGCTCGCCGCTCCCAGTGGGCACATGGAGAGTGCTCGCTGGGTGGTAAGATCGTGTAGAAGGAGTGCTTTCTCTGGACGACGTAGGGCATGGCCTCTCTCTGTCGCTGTAGTAGGATCAGTCACTCTATTCTCAGTGAGAAGTTTTTTGGCAGAAGTATCCACCGTGTTGCTCTTCTCTGTCATTCCTCTTCTTATAGGGGTTATCCTAGAGCGGGGATCCTTATCCCTTGATAAGGAAGGGCGTAAGTAGTGGAATAACATTTTCCCGCTATAGTGGTGGGAGTTTCCCATTGGAGGGTGCTTACCTCGGCGTCGGTTGGTCCCGGGGGGAGTCTCACGGTGCTCATGGGGCGTGCTCGCCCGTTATGGGATGATGGCTGACGTCGGGGGGGGGGGGGTTACGGTCGATCATCGGAGGGTCTTCCGCTGATCATGGCACTTTCCCGTGCTATAGAATCCAATACCGAGTCGAATTGGGTCGAGCCCTGGTGGGCCGCACCTATTGGGCGTGATGTAGGAGCGGGGTTGGTTTGGGCAGTTTAGGCCTGCCACTATTGGGCCAATTTTGGGCCAAACTAGATTTACCCTCCTCAATCTATAAATGTGATAAAATAGGATGCCCCTTGGTAGGCCTTCACACTCATCGGTCTATCGATGTTGGAGTGGATAAGTTACAATGGCTCAGTGACCCTCTTAACCTTCCCGAAAGGATTTCGATAGGCTTTGCCTGCCAAACACGATTTACATATAGGTAGTGGACCCAAAAGACCTTCTCTAGCTAACATAGCCATTTTATCCTACCCTATGTGTCCTAACCGAGCATGTCAAACTACTGAATTGAGGCCTTTTCAACATTTGCCACACATGATATAGAATAAATAGAAGTATCCATATCTAAATCCAATTTAAATAAGCTATTAATAAACAACCTATGTCCATATATAACATTTTCTAAGTGAATATCAAGTCTACTGCTAGCAAATATAAGAGAAAAATCTATGCTAATAGTGATGGAACTGATAGTAGATTATGTTGAACCCCTGGTGCATAGAGTACATCATGTAGTGTGAACGCCTGTCCAGTCTTGAGCCTGAGTTGATACACACCAACTCCAAGGACCTCTTCACTAGAACTGTTGCCCATATAAACTCTTAGAATGCCTGGTGAGACTCGGCGATAATCCACGTATCTTGCTCGATTCCTTGTTATGTGCTTGGTCGCTCCTGAATCCACAATTCATTCAGGATATGTTCTAGCAACTAATACATGCAAATAAACATACACATATAGAAAGTTAGGGATTTGGGATACCTTCTTTGGCTTAGTGCATTCACGAGCGAAATGTCTCAAATTTCCACAGTTGCAGCACTTGGCTTTCATCTTAT
The DNA here is from genome assembly GCA_022559845.1 of Amorphophallus konjac. Classification (NCBI taxonomy): domain Eukaryota; kingdom Viridiplantae; phylum Streptophyta; class Magnoliopsida; order Alismatales; family Araceae; genus Amorphophallus; species Amorphophallus konjac. The sequence goes on along the minus strand of JAHNEJ010003571.1, from coordinate 38,506 downwards.
CGCTCTTCCTACTGTGCTTGCCCTTGCGGCGGTTTGGTGTTTGCCCTGCCTTTGAACTAGATGCACTGTGAGATCCCATCTATTTGAAGCCCTTCCCTGGACCATTCTTGCCCTGGCGTATGCCTCCCTTGGCGACTAGAGTAGTGGCACGTGCAGCCACCTCATGCTCTGTCTCCAACTCCACATGACAAGAAATATTAGGAAAATTGTTAATACTCTGATTGTGAGTTAGAATTTGTTTCATATGAGTCCAAAAATATTGCAGGGATTTGATTATATCATGCACTTGTTGTTCATCTTTGAGATCATTTCCTACTTCTTTCAAGTCATGGATCATGCTAGCCATCACCCTAAGGTGCTTAGTCATGGTCAGATGTGCGTCCTTCTAGTAGGTCTCAAATTTTAAAACAAGAGCTCTCAACCTTTTGGTTAAGGTTTAACCAAAACTAAACTTTAATCGATCTCACATCTCCATAGCAGTCTAAGACTTCTCAAATTTGTTAAACTATTGTCTATAATCTTCTTGGTCTCGTCGATGCTGGGTAGTGTTTCCCTTCTCGGGAGAGGACATGGTTGTGCTTAAGTGGTCGAGCAACTCTTGCTCATTTAAAGTACTTGATTTTCCTATGCCACATCATAATTGGTCCCTTCTAACTTATCCCCTTTGGTCAAATCGGCAATCACATTTTTCATAATCATTGATTAATCACTACATTGAACGTACATATAATATAAGGCTAAGTTGACATCGTTTACACATCATGATATTTGGCTAAAAAATCTAAACTAAAAATATTAAACTTTCTCATGTAATGAGATCGAAAGTAGGCCCAGGGCACCACAATCATCTTCCATTTCTACTTGATCATTCAATATTAGTAGTATGATTTTGAACATATTTTCTAAGTGAGAGGAACTAACTTCTCTCATCATGTTCTAATTTCATGACAATTTACTAATTTTTCATTACATCAACTTTAAAGGAATTTCATGCTATATAAGTGATTTAATAAATCATGAAACTCGACATGAACATTTTTCATGAATATTTCATACATAAATAAATAATGAAAATAAAAATAATTAATGTATAACATTAATTTTATTAAGCATGATTTTCTAGTTTATTTATCATGAAAGTTGATGTGTCATTGCAAATCATCAATATCAAACGAGTCATGCTCTAAGTATATATGGACTTAATATAAATTTATATGAGGTCCACTTAATTAACACTTAAGTAAAAAATAAGATTATAAACACATCCAAAAGTGATAGGCTATTTATGTAAATATTAAAACATAATTTATAATTTTCTATTCTACAGAATAAGTTCATAATAATTTTTTTAAATGTTTAGGCATGTGTGCAAAACATAGAAGAAATAAGGACATTTTTTCAAATTGAGATTTATTTCAGAAATATAAATTGTTTTACAACCTACGAACTAGGGATTGACTTCTCACATGAGTGATCGGCCTTGACGTTACCGATAGCGAGCAAGATGAGGCATCTAATATTTTCGGTGCCCTAGTAGGGGAGTGAGCAAAATATCCTGAACATGAATGATATACCATCTTAACTGGGCTAAGATGAGATCTTGCTAAATTGACTATGGATATACGACAACAATCTCATGAAGCCCGTGAAAATTGGATGTGAGATTCGCAAGAAGGTGGTAAGTGGGAGCGACTGGTTTACGAGACTTAGGTTGATCACATAGTTTATACTTAGACTAGGATACGTGTGTTGTTATTGTGATTATATATTGACACACCCACGTGTGGGAGAACACCATGACATGTGTATCATATCTCATGTGTGCTATATATGTATGACCTGATATAAAAAATGATGAATGAATATCTGCTTCATCATTGTGTGAGTTTATGAATTATATTGGTGTTATCCCCTTAGTACCCTTAATAACCTAAGTGCTATGTCTTAAAGAAGAAGCTCGATGTAGCTACTTTAGCATGGTCCTTTATGGCGATGGCATATATTGTCTAAGTGGGACATATCTAGGAAAAAGAACAAGATGAATCGGATTGGCATGAGTAACATAGGGAAGACAACCAATTATCATACCATGGTTTCTGCCTTATTTCTCGGGAGGCTCGGTCACCTATGTGGTCTTAGAGTCATAAGCACAACACATCGAATTCGACACTGCATATGTTTGAGAAATCCAGAGTGTCCAGTTAGATGCATATAAAGTGTCTGAGGTACAGTTCACAATTGATTGAAGTGATCTGTTAGTTTCGTGATGACTTAACCGAGCTCTTATCAGATGTTCAAAGAATCTCGCTGAGATTGCACATTCTATTTCCCTGTATGACCATGAGGAATAGAGCCTTGAGACAAAGTACATACAACATTGCCCATAATGGGGCAAGTGAGAGCTATTAATAGATGTGCTCGTGACTTGTATTCTCGTTGGTGCGTAGGCTGTTCTCCATCTCCCTAGTAGACTTCCATCAAGCTAGTTGTCCTGTCGAGTCCTATCGGTGCTAGCCGCAATTATAAGGGCACCCTCTCCCATTCGACATGGGAACCTCTTACTCTCTTGCTTGGTTGCAGCCACTACCCTTCTCTCTCTCTCTCTCTTTCTCTTCTCTACCCACTTCTCTGCTGCAAGCATGAAGGAGAAGTGCATAGTGCCCCGATGAGGAGGCGTCACTCTGGATGGAAATCATGCAAGAGCCATCTTCTTGTGACTGCCTTGGGTACATCCTTGGAGGGGACATCACCATCGTCCCTAGGTCTTAGAGCATGGAGCATTAGGGGTAGCTGGTAGGCTACTCTTCCGCCTCTGTGATACTACGCGGATGTGTTGCTTCCTCTGCAAAGATATGTCTTGCACTCTGATGTTATTTGATTTTGCTATTACTCGGGAGTTATCAACAATAATCATAGCTAGATCACTGGGCATAAATTAGAAAATACGAGAAAGATCGGACGGAGGAGGGTAAGATAGTCTCTAATTAATAGTGGGTTTACGTGCTGAAGGAGACCTTAGACCGTGGTGAATAATATGGCATATAATTTGAAGGCTACATGAAGAATATATTTAATTAGACAAGTGGAAATCAATCCTACGTCTGCATAATCATCATACCATTAAAATATATATATTATCTCAAATAAAGAATGATTAGGGCCTCTATAATTTACAAGACACCATCGGGGTCATGAAGCAATGGAGCCAGAATTAAACAAATCCAAGGTGTGCATTAATATCCACCATAAGCATGTGCATGTGCCCGACGAATTAGGAAAGATTGCTTTGAGCCGAAGAATATATACCAGCAGGTTGACATTTATAAATACCACAAAATAACGATGACAGGTGAAGGATGTGGATATATATGATTTCCTGATCATGATGCATCTTGCTTCCCTTTGAAGAAATTAATCAAGATTGCTCGAGAACCACAGATGGGGAATTAACCTTGCCGTCCCAAACCACTTAATTTTTAGTGAACTTCAGTCTTTCGGATGCTGTACGCGTCACTTTCGTCTCCAACAACGGCCTACATTATCAATCTAGGCAGGACATAAGGTATCAAAATCCACCTATTTCTTCCTCCAATTTCCCTTTTATGGTAAGGGTCTTTTTTTTCCTTCTAAATATATCTCGTTTGAAAAGTTATGGGCATTAATGCTATTCCTGGGAAACTATGTTTGTCTTTGTAGTGATGGGTGGCCCATGATTTGGGCCGGAGTGAAAGGATGTGTCAAAGTGCACGCACATCCTCGCACACACTCACATCCTTCTCTTGTAGTTTTCTCCTCTCCAATAGATTCATATGTCATAAGGCATGTATGAATAAGACTCATTCTCTAATGGAGAGAGGTTACACACATCCGCATCACGTTAGAAATTTGGTCCATATCTTGCTTCAGTCCGAGAGGAGAGTCTAAGTAGAGTCCCCATTACTCTTGCTCTTTCTCAAAAGAGTGTCGATCTGTTATGACATGATCACTCCGACGGACAGAGTGACGTCCCAAGATCTTGATCCGCACAACAAGAAGAAGGGAGGAAGAAGAAAGAATAATCACACAAGGTAGGAACAACAAAGATTTACGTGGTTCGGAGGTTACCCCCGTACGTCCACGGGCGACAGCGACAGCGGAACTTCACTAGATGTGGAGAAATATACAAAGAGGCTAACACCCTTACCCAGAGGAATAAATCCTCACTGCAAAACTCTCTCAAGCTCTCTCTCCCCCCAAACCCTCTTGCTTTCTCTCTACAAGAGTCACTTGGGCTCTCACCGTGGGATGCTAAAACAAGGTGAGGAGGATCTCTATTTATAGTGGCTGGATACCCCATGGCTGCTGCACCTTGGAGAAGAGAACCGACTGAAATTGATCTCCTCCTTAACTGCATGCATTAGACCCCTTCAAGCACTTGTTCGCATCTATTGCATGGGAAAATAAACACCCATCGGTTTCCCATTTTTAGCCACCCACGTACGTAACCACTTGGGTGGTTTTCTTGGTGGGGCTCGGAAGGTGGGACACCCCACGTAACAATTCTCCTCTTGGCCCATCTTTACAAGCCGCATCCAGTGCCAAGCTCTATTACGATCGCCGTTATCGCCAATGCCCCTGCCGGGGCCACCTCACGTGCTCTGCAAACTGACTGAGTCCAGGCAATGCCTAAACTTTTCCGAAGGAATATGCTTCGTCAACATGTTTGCAGGGTTCTCTACTATAGAAATCTTCTGAACATCTATGGTACCCTGCAAGACAACATCACGAACAAAGTGATATCTGACATCGATGTGTTTGGTCCTCTCATGGTACATCTGATTTTTGGTCAGATGTATAGCACTCTGACTATTACAACACACCGGAGTCGTCTTCTATACATGACCCAGATCGTCGACCAAACCTCTCAGCCACATGGCTTCTTTCACTCCCTCTGCCGCTGCCATATACTCTGCCTCTGTAGTAGACAAAGCCACAATAGACTGCAAAACAGCCTTCCAACTAATAGCACATCCTGAGAAAGTAAAGACATAACCTATCAGGGATCTCCTCTTATCCAGATCACCAGCGTAATCTGAATCGACATAGCCAGCCAGTTGACTGCCATTACTCCTTCCTTTTTGAAATACTAGGCTCACATTTGAAGCACCTATGAGGTAACGAAGAATCCACTTCACAGCCACCCAGTGGACCTTCCCAGGATTTCCCATGTACCTGCTAACTACACTAACAGCATGAGAAATATCAGGTCGAGTACATACCATGGCATACATAATGCTACCAACTGCACTCGCAAATGGAACTTTAGACATTAGTTCCATCTCCTTCTCTGTCTTTGGTGAATCTTCTGCAGACAATCTGAAGTGGGCTGCCAATGGAGTGTTCACAGCCTTGCAATCTTTCATGCCGAACCGCTCCAACACCTTCTCCACATACTTCTTTTGTGATAAGTACAATCTTCCAGTGCCACGGTCTCTGTGAATCTCTATTCCCAAGATCTTCTTTGCTGCACCAAGATCTTTCATCTCGAATTCACCACTCAACAGAGATTTTAAGTGGTTAATTTTTGACATGTTCTTGGCAGCTATCAACATGTCATCTACGTACAACAATAAGTAAATAAACGAACCATCTGGAAGCTTTCTGTGATACACACAACTATCATAATCACTTCTGGTGTAACTATGACTCAGCATAAAAGTATCAAACCTCTTGTACCACTGTCTAGGTGATTGCTTTAAGCCATATAAAGACTTCTACAACAGGCACACATGATCTTCCTTACCAGAAATCACGAACCCTTCTGGCTGGTGCATGTAGATTTCCTCTTCCAGCTCACCATGTAAGAACGATGTCTTAACATCCAGTTGCTCTAGCTCTAAATCAAGCAAAACAACTATAGCAAGCAATACACGAATAGAGGAATATTTCATGACAAGAGAGAATACCTCAGTGAAGTCAATACCCTCCCACTGTGTGAAACCCTTCGCCACTAGCCGTGCCTTGAATCTAGCATCTTCCACACCATAGATTCCTTCTTTCTTCTTGAAGACCCATTTGCACCTGACAACCTTCTGACTAGGTGGTACTTTCACCAGTTTCCATGTGTTGTTCTTCTGTAGGGACTTAATTTCCTCTTGCATGGCCAACTGCCATTTAGAGGACTCTTCTAATGCAATTGCCTCTCTATAAGAACATGGTTCTTCCCTCTCAACATTATCTGCAACAGATAAATCAAAGGCTACCATGTCAGCTTGACTATACCTGCTGGGTGGTCTGATCACCCTTCACTCTATGTCGGTTGCAATGATGTACTGCCTTTGAGGGGACTGCCGTTGTGCTGTACTAGTCTCTGACACATCAACTGTCACCCGACAACCTTCTGACTAGGTGGTACTTTCACCAGTTTCCATGTGTTGTTCTTCTGTAGGGACTCAATTTCCTCTTGCATGGCCAACTGCCATTTAGAGGACTCTTCTGATGCAATTGCCTCTCTATAAAAACATGGTTCTTCCACCTCAACATCATCTGCAACAGATAAAGCAAAGGCTACCATGTCAGCTTGACTATACCTGCTGGGTGGTCTGATCACCCTTCGTTCTCTATCGGTTGCAATGATGTACTGCCTTTGAGGGGACTGCCGTTGTGCTGTACTAGTCTCTGACACATCAACTGTCTCATCTGGGACTTGCATTGTCTCCTCTTGCACTGCATTTTCTGTGGAGAGCTTCACCTCTAGCTCTGTCTACTTGCCACTAACCTAATCTCCATTTTCTATTGTTGATTTCTCTCCCGCCTGGAGCATTGCAGACTCATTGAAGGTCACATCTCTTTTAATCATGAACTTGGGTGACTGAGGATCGGTACACCACAACTGATAGGTCTTCACACCCTGTGTTTGTGCATATCCTACAAATATGCACTTCTTTGCCCTTGGCTCCAATTTGTCACCTGTGACATGAGCATAGGCAAGACAACCGAAAATTCTGAGGTGAGAATAATCGGAAGGAGAACCAAACCATACCTCCTCGGGAGTTTTCAACTCTATGGCTATGGATGAAGATCTATTCACTAAGTAACAAGCCGTGTTGACAGCTTCTGCCCAAAATGCCTTTGACAGACCTGCCTGAGACAACATACTTCTCGCTCTTTCTAAGAGTGTCCTATTCATCCGTTCTGCAATACCGTTCTGTTGTGGTGTTCCTGCTATAGTGTGATGTCGAACGATACCTTCGTTCTTGCAGAAATCATCAAATTCTTTCGAGCAGAATTCCATACCGTTATCAGTACGGAGGTGCTTGATCTTCTTACCAGTCTGCCTTTCAATCAACGCCTTCCACTGCTTGAAAGTGACAAACACCTCACTCTTTTTCTTCTGAAAATATACCCAGATATTTCTTGAGAAATCATCAATAAAGGTCAGCAAATAACTTGCACCACCCTTCGAGATAACTGGAGCAGGACCCCAAAGAGCAGAGTGGATGTAATGCACAGTACCTTTAGTCCTATGGACTGCTGTACTGAATTTCACCCTACACTGCTTGCCATACACACAATGTCACTGAAATCCAGTTTCCCAGTCTTCTGACCATCAAGCAAACCTCGTTTGCTCAACTCCATCATGTCTCTTTCACTCATGTGGCCTAGTCTCATGTGCCACACTTGGGTTGGATCATCTGAACTTCGTGCTAGATTGGCACTGCCCATCACAGTGTTGCCTTGTAGATGATAAAGGCCACCAATCAGCTTCCCTTTCATCACAACCTATGCACCTCTAGAAACTTTCAGGATTCCATTCTCTGTTGAGAACCGGTATCCATGCACGTCTAAAATACTTAAGGAGATCAGACACTTTTTCAGTTCTGGAATATGTCGCACTTCTAGAGTTCTGATGACATTGTCAAACATCTTGATTCTAATTGTATCAACCCCTGCTACTGCAAGAGTTCTATTGTCTCCCAAGGTCACGGTACCACTACTTAATGTTATGTAAGTAGAAAATCATTCCCTGTGAGGACACATGTGAAAGGTACAACCAGAATCAAGAATCCAGTCATCCCCGGAAGTGCTAGTAGAGACCGACAAAACACTCTCGTCTTCTTCAGTCTCCTCTTGAACAACGTTCGCTGTATCAGAAGAAGACTCCTCCTGAACTTTTCCTTTCCCCTTTAATTTTGGACAATATTTCTTGATATGTCCTCTTTGATTGCATTCATAACATTTTACCTTCTTTACTGACTTGGATTTTGATCTAGCCTTGTCTTTTTTACCAAACTCCTTTTTCTCAGCTCTCCCTCTCACCATCAAGCCATCTGCCCGATCTTCACTATGAGTTTCTAGTACTCGCCGTTTTAACTCCTTAGAGTTCAGGGAAGTCTTGACATCTTCTATAGAGATATCATCTCTCCCATATAGCAGAGTATCAACGAAATGCTCATATGAAGGAGGTAATGAGCATAGGAGTATGAGGGCTTGATCCTCATCATCTACCTTAACACCAATATTTTTAAGATTTATAACGATCTTATTAAACTCATTCAGATGATCAGAAATGGGCATACCTTCTTTCATGCGAAAAGTAAACAACCGCTGTTTCAAGTACAGGTGGTTTGTGAGAGACTTCATCATGTACCTTGACTCGAGCTTGAGCTAGAGTTTTGCTGGGGTGTCTTCATCAGTAACTTCTCTCAACACATCATCTGCCATGCATAGATGAATTGCCGCAAGAGCATGCTCCATGTACTCTTCTTTCTCTTCATCTTTCCACTCGGCCGATAGGGCCTCCTTGCCTTTAACTGCCTTGCTCAGCCCTTGTTGTACTAACAGAGACTGCATCTTTAGTCGCCAGATGTTGAAATCCTTTGTCTTTCCATCGAACACTTCAACGTCGAACTTCATTACTGATGTTGACTTTGTAGCCATCAACAAGGAATACGAATCGAATCCCGACTGGGCTCTGATACCAGTTTGTTATGACATGACCACTCCGATGGATAGAGTGACGCCCCAAGATCTCGATCCGCACAACAAGAAGAAGGGAGGAAGAAGAAGGAACAATCACACAAGGTAGGAGCAATAAGGATTTACATGATTCGGAGGTTACCCCCGTACGTCCACGGGCGACGGCGACAGCGAAACTTCACTAGATGTGGAGAAATATACAAAGAGGCTAACACCCTTACCCAGAGGAACAAATCCTCACTACAAAACTCTCTCAAGCTCTCTCTCCCCCCAAACCCTCTTGCTTTCTCTCTACAAGAGGCACTTGTGCTCTCACCGTGGGATGCTAAAACAAGGTGAGGAGGATCTCTATTTATAGTGGCTGGATACCCCATGGCTGCTGCACCTTGGAGAAGAGAACCGCATGAAACGGATCTCCTCCTTAACTGCATGCATTAGACCCCTTCAAGCACTTGTCTGCATCTATTACATGGGAAAATAAACACCCATCAGTTTCCCATTTTTAGCCACCCACGTACGTAACCACTTGGGTGGTTTTCTTGGTGGGGCTCAGAAGGTGGGACACCCCACGTAACACGATCTACAAAAAGGGGAGGAATCCTTGTCTTCTCACTCTGTACACAAGGATGATCCCGACGCAGTGTATTCTTTGTCAGTCTTTCGACATCTCAAGATGTCACTCCGTAAGATCTCTTATTGTTTCGATCTCTTTTATTGTAAGATACCACTCCGCTGTGCACTCTGATCCATCCAATTTTTCTAACATCTGGTATCAGAGACATTGTTGGATTTTAAATCGATCTGCATCTCACATATTATAAAACTAAAATAAAATAAAATATTGGTTCACCGGCGGGTGTGCCGATGTACAGAACCTTGCCGTCGAGCCTGCGGGTGGCCGTAGGAACTAACCAAAAAAAAAAGAGGGGCGATCCAGTGGCTTGGTCATCGGCGTCCCACGAGCCTCCCACTCCCCTAGCCATTGCTATCTCTGCCGGTCCAGTGTAGGCCGACGGGAGTTTTTCCGGCGAAGCCTCCCCGCTGTGCAATTGTGCAGGGCCATAGTCAGTCAAAGGCGCCGCGAGTGTCCCGTGGGACTCCCAGCCCCTATTTTCAAAAAAAAAAAAGTGGGAAGCAGGGGATCCAGCTCCGACTCTGGCTATTCAATCGCCGTTCTTTAAACCTTGGCGATCTTAGACGTAGGTTTTGGGTTCAATGTTGGATTTCTAAATTTAGTTAACATCCATACGGTTTCTACGTTTTCGGCCCATTAAGAGTAGGTTTCTTAAATGACCCATCCAATTGCAAAGGAAAATATAAAAGGGGTATACTGTTAATTTTCAGAAAGATACAAAAGTAAAATAGAGGGATATAAATATAAATAGAATGGGTCACTAAGCTAAACAATGTCTGGAATTAAATATTTTTTTGTACCCTTAAAGTTTTATTTTTGCATATTTAACCTGTTTATTAAAAAATTAAGAAAATAGAAAATAAAAACTTAATATAGATGAGAAATTCATGCTATTTTTCACATTTATATATATATGGACATATTGTGAATGATTGTGATATGCTATTGCATTGATGTGATTGAGGTCGATCAAAGGGGTAGCCAGTGTCAATTTTACTTGTAGGATCCTCTTTAAGAAACATGAAGCACGAGGAGTCGTCATTTATTTATTTTTTGAAATTCATCTTTGATGTAATTTAAGGGGCTAAATGGGTTCCCAAGTTGTAAATATCATCTTGTATAAACGGACTGTAATATAGACTTTAGACATTATTTATTATTTATGTGTGGATGAATGAGGATGTACTAAAGTGACACTTGCTATCCGGTTTAGGACCCTTTGATTGAAGGATGACCATATTTTTGTGCTTAATTATATTTTAATTATATTATTTTTATATGGAATGTGTTTAAGTTATGTTTCATGTTGAATTTATAGTTTTATACCATGCGATATCATGCATATGTAGAAATAATGTTATTACAATTTTAAATATATAAGTATTTATGTCACAACCCAGAATTTGAGTATCGGAAAGAAACCGGAGCACCCGAATCCTTGCCCGCTACCCACGAGCCACGGGCTCAGAAGGGTGAATTGGTGTTGTAGAGATGCATCGGAATCTAGCTAGAATAAATGCAGAAATTAAAGTGCAGGAATTAAATATATATACTCATTCTTCTCTCTTTTTTTTCAAATTAAATAGCTTATAGTCTAGAGTACAATGTCTAAAAGGTATAGTAAAAAGAAAGGAAAAGTACACAGCCTATGGGGCATATCCCGGCTCAAGCATGCTGACAACTAAACTCTCCGATTGCAACTCTGAATCACTAAACTCTGAGAAGAAACGTCGCACCTGAAAAAGAAAGGGTGAGCCTCATCTCATTGGCTCAGTAGGAGTCCCGCAAATCCCCACCACAAGCAATGGTGATAAACAAGAACAATAGCAACAATTATAACAATAACAACAATAGTAATAATAGTAACAAGAACAACAATAATAATAGCGGATAAGCGGTGGGGTTGAAACACAACTTATTCGCTACCCGTAATTCTCATGCCCCTGCGCATTCCAAGAAACTATTCTACCGAGCGGCTCGCACACGCTCACTCTCTAGACCCTCAACCCACAAGGTCGAGAAGAAACCACGACCTTGATGCCGGGGAAGTTCTATCCTTTAAAATGGAACTACAACTACCCGTCGGAAATCACGACCTCGCAGTCGTGAGGGCACTAGCCTGCAGAACCTCGTAACGCCTATATAGTGATGGCCCATCCTCACTAATGGAGCCACAACAAGATCACATGGTCAGGGACGTAACCTCCAACCTTGGGAGGATCACTGCCTCAAAGTCAGTGAACCCTAGGCTCAAACCAGAAAGATAGCCACAGACCAGAAGAGCTACCACAACACTACCGGCCACCATAGAACTCACGCACGCTGCCCATATGTGTTTACCCTTTACCACACACGCATCTTTACAAAACAAGTGGACTAGCTGGGGTCCGTGCTTGTCAACACAGTGTCCGAGCCCCCAACCACGTGTGCACACACTAAACGAACACCTCAACGTCTAGGCCCTAACGATCGATTTTCCCCCAGCCCAGACTCAGGCTCCAGAGTAGGCAGAGTCCTCAACGCACTAGCACCGAGAACATAGGTGGAGTCCTCATGGCACTACGTATGCAGGGGCCCACGACGACTGGATCCAAACCGTCTCATGGGAAAACACAGAAAGCCCTCACCCTAGGCGGACTCCTCAACACAGTAGGGTCTCAACAAGGGGCAAGCCTCTCAAAGTGAAACCTCGTCGAAACTACAATATCTCACGGGGAAAATCCTCACCCTAGTTGGACTCATTAACATACGAGACCTCAGGAGGACGAGCCTTATAGGCACAACCAACACCAAACAGGGTCACCAACTCATCCGTTTACACACACACGGCCTGCTCAACTCACATCGGCCTATCTCACCCACACGGGGAAACCTCTTACTCAAATATGCCCAGAAATAGAACCCTGAGTCACTGCCCCATGGTGACCACAATTTCAGATGCCGTCGGCTTGGGACGGCCTATTACTAAGTATATTTTAACCCCAAAATCATTAATTATCAAACTCGAGGTGAACGGTGTGTCATGCATGCGGCCCAAAAGGGCAGTCCGGATAGCAAATCGGTCGACCAACCCACAGGGTCGATGGACCAACGCCCTGGGTCGATCAACCGACCTGCACTGGTCGGTCGACTGATGCACTGGTCAGTCGACCGACCAGGCACAACGGTCAACTGGTGCAGGCACCCTACTGCCTTCACCACGACTGGTGAGGACCGGTCGACCGATCCGATCGATTCCGATCGGGAACTGACGGAACCCCACTTGTTGTGCCCCTGTGGTTTTGATGATTGGTTTTGATGTGAGTCAAACACTGTGAGTCACCATGTGATGTTCAGTCATTAACATTTTATTAGATCATAAAGCATTCATATGTTCAGTCATTCTGTCAGATCATAAAGTATGCTTGTGGAAGTCCTGCACATTGCATTCTGCATACATAAAGTCTACACATTGCCTTGCTGCATTACACAGGCATTCGAAGTCTATACATCGTCAGTGCCAGGAACATCAAGTCTGTACATCCCTTCGTGGCATACAAAGTCTGCACATTCCTTTCTGTTATGTTTGTGCATTGCATGCATTTATGGTCAATGCGTGTTCATTGTGCATGTGTGCAACATCTCTCAAGTCTATACAACTCTTGTTTCAGGCATGAACACAAGTCTGCACATTCTAGTTTCAGGCATGAACACAAGTCTACACACTCTCTGCTGATATGTTTGTGCATGTGATAAGCCAATGCATTTCATGTCTCTCGTGCATTTTCAAGTCTATACACTTGTTAAGATTCGTCTCACTTAGCATCTTTGAGCATGGAGCATTGAAGTCAGTACAGCCTTTGCATTGCACTTAAAGTCTATACATTGTTTGTTCAGCACACACATGAAGTCTGTACACACTTCATTGTGCGTGCATGCATCATCTCATTAAGTCTGTACATCCATTAGCTGATAGCTGAGCAAGCCTATACATTCTTTAGCTCAGCTCGCAGCTGAGTCTGAAGTCTGTACAGCATGTTCTTCATACAAGTCTGTACATGCATTAATTGTGAGCATGGCATAGTCAGTACATTGTTCGTTGCAAGCCATTGTGCACGCATGACTAAGTCTGTACATTGTCTTTGCTGCAACACACAAGTCTCTACATAGGTTGCAAGTCTGTACAGCTAGTGGCAAGTCAGTGCATCCATATTCATTGTACATACTTTCTCATGTGCATAATGCATTTAGTGTATCATGTCTATACATCGTTCTAGCATACACGCACTCAAGTGTATACATTCCTCAATGGCTGGGAATCGTTCATTCAGCAAGTCTGTACATCGCCCTAGGTTACATTATCAAGTCTGTACATCCACCATCTCATTCAAGTCTATACATTGCTTCTAGCATGCATACACACACCCAAGTCTATACATTGCATCGTCTTGAGACTAAGTCTGTTCACCACCGTCTTACTTAGTGTCTCTGTGAATACCTTCAAGTCTATATATTGTAAGACCAAGTCTGTGCATGCATCGTCTCATGCATCGTCTCATGCACCATCTTTCAAGTCTATACATCGTGTGCTTCGAGCATTCAAGTCTGTACACTGGTGTCGTCGTTTGCATGATCAAGTCTATACAAACTTAGTCCATGCATAAGCACAGCAAGTCTGTACATTGATTTTGTCATGCACATAAATGTCCAAGTCTATACATTCTCTGATGATATCCTTGTGCATCATTTCACAAGTCTGAACAGTGTCTAGTTGCACGCCACACGACATAGCAAGTCCATACATTCTTCGGATGGCATCAACTAAGTCTGTTCATTCGTTATTTTAAAGTATGTACATGGTTGCCTTGTTCACGTAGTAAGTCTATACATTTTCTATGACTTGTTCATGCATCGTTCTCATCAAGTCTGTACATTGCTTGACAGCACGCCTGAGCACTCATCGCCAATGTACACACTCTTCTATATGCATCTGTGCATTGTTCAAAACAAGTCTGTACATAGTTCTCGCGTGCACACTAAGTCCATACACTCAATACTGTATCATGTCTGTACACGCTTTGTTAAAAGCCTGAACTAACTCTGTACATCCCTCTAATATCTTCTTATGACTGCTTGACAGGTACATCCTTCGAGAAGAAAATGTTTGGGCACGTGATCCGAGGTTGGCACCTGGCACGTGATCCGAGGTGTACTCTGGACAAAGAGGGCACAAGCCCTACACACGCCCTAGCTGCTGCTATATATATGTAGCTTCTTCCTTAGGAGAAGACAGATCGAGACAGTAGGAGCAGAGCTATAGAAGAAGAGAGCAGCAGAGAGGCAGAGAACAGAAGAAGAAGAAGAAGAAGAAGAAGAAGAAGAAGAGAAGAGCAGAGAAGAAAAAGAGAGAACAGCTGTGAGAGAAAGAGAAGCAGAGAGAAGAAGAAAGAAGAGGAAGAGAGAAAGAGAGAGAGAGTTCGTGGAGAAGAATAAAGAAGAATTTATTGAAGATCTATCTACTGGACCGTGGATCAAATCCAGGCCAGTCAGCTCATGGGAGCCACAACTATGTTATTATCATTTCCAGCTTTCTGACTGTTGTATTTTCCGTTTCTTGTTTTTACTTTACCTTCCTTGGTTTTGTCTTTTCCGATTCTCTGGTTTGAGATCGGGGTTCCTCCTCTGGACTTAGGAGAAGGGAGACTTGTGTCTCCGGTTGCAAGTGACTGGTGTCGGCTACTTGTGGGTTTCCTCCTGGTCTGGAGGAAGAGAGACTTCGGTCTCTGGTTGCCAGTGACTGGGTGTCACTGGTGGTTCCCCTCCGGTTTGGAGGAAGAGAGGCATTAGTCTCTGGTTTGCTAGTGACTGTGTCTCACTAGTGGTTCCATCCGGTTTAGAGGAAGAGGGGAGGTTGTTCCCCTGGTCAAGCTATTAGGCAGCACCTGTTGCAGACTGAGTCTGCGGTTCTAGCGTTATCTAGTGGAAGCCTCACTCCAGTTTGGAGTGAGGGGTGGATGTAGGTCTGTGGACCAAACCACCTAAAAAATTATCTGTGCCGTGGTTTGGCTTGTGCGTTTGCTCCTTGTCTTCTATCTCCCCTTCACAGGTTATGCATGGTTGATTTGTTGTGATTTCCTTGGGAGCTTATATGATTGTGAAGTGTGTGTTCTTTCGCTCAGAAGAATTAGAACTCATTTGTGAGTCTGAGCTTCTTTATCCACGGTTGTGATAAGAGAGCAGTTCAGTTGATTTCTAACTAATTGTCTCTGATTGGTTTTAATCTGGGCATTTTTGAAGAGGGATACATTCACCCCCCTCTGTATCCATCGCACCGATCCTATCATTTGGTATCAGAGCGGGTGTCTGCATAGAAGGTCCAGCGACCTGCAGATCCGATCCTGCAGTCTTCGGTGCTATCTCGCTTTTGGTGCATCATTATTCCTGTTGTATTAATCTGATCTGTTTCTATGGGTGATCCACCGGTTTTCAACGACTCTAATTTTAATGTGTGGTTTGTCAGTCTGTGCAAATATGTTATATCAGTTAATCCTGATTTGTGGAAGTTAATTTCACAAGGTCCTCACAGATTACCAAAGAAAGTGTCCAAATGGACCGACAGTCACAGATCAAAGGATGGAGAAAATCAGAAAGATATGAATGTGATGAAAGCAGCTACTGACAAAGCCTTACATTCTTGCCTTCATGATTGCAGGTATGCTAAGGACATTCTGGATGTGCTGAAGCTAGCTCACAGGTTAAATGAGGACAGCTGCATGATGGCTAACGGAAGTAATCAAAGTGGCAGCGATCAAGGCAGCAATCAGAATGAAGACGATAATGATGAGGAGGTAAACCCTTTTGAGAACTATACTTTAGATGATTGGGAGAATTCATATGCTAAATTTTTAGAGTCACATAAGAAGTTAAGAAAACAGTATAAAAAATTGAAAAAGGGCACTTGGTTAGAAAGTTCAAGTTCTTCTTGTGAAAAATGTCTAGAGTTGAAACAATCTCATGATGCGTACTTTTCTGATGTTCAAATGCTTAAAGACCAAATTGGGTTGTTGAAAATTGAAAATCAAGAACTTGCAAATGAGATTACTGACCATGAAGAAAAATTCAGAAAACTTGAGCAAGAGAAGAATTTGTTTGCTGAAAAATTTAATGCCATAAAATCTGTAAATATGGAATTGCAGAAAAATCTTGAAAAATAGCAAAAAGAATTGAAGGAGTTTGAAGCTGGGAGAGAAAGCCAGGTTAACTCAGAAGAGATCAGACTCTAATAATGAGTTAATTCAAAATAATAAGCTTAAGGAAGAAATGAGAAGTTAAAACAGCTGAACTCTTCGATGTCTGAAAAACTTCTAGCATTAGAAAGAGGAAAGTCTGTTCACATAGAAGAGTCTGATAAACTGAGCAATCTGGAACATGAAGTTGAGAAATATAAAACTGCTAACAAGGTGCTAAGTGAATGTGTGAATTACAGTGAGCAAGAGATTGCCAGTTATGAGTTACACATTGCCTCTCTAGAATATGAAATCCAAGACTTGAGGAACTCTCTGTCAAAGTTTGTTGATGGACAAGAAAATCTGGACAGGCTGCTAGGAGTTAAGGTGAATACTCAAAAAGAAGGGATCGGCTACAAGCCAATTAATAAGAAATCATTTGAAAATAAACTAATGACATCCTTTGTAAAAGAATCAAATGGTGTTACAATCAATGTCAAAGCTCCTAGTGTAGCCACCACTTCACAAGTGAAACACCCCATTGTTCAGAAAAAACAGAAACAAAATGACCTTCAGAAACAAGCTGAAAAAGTGAAAAGGTATGTTCATGTGAAGAACAAGCAAAGAAACAATCATGTTGATGCTGTGCATGTGACACATAACCTAAACACACACACACAGGCACACAAAAGGAAAATGTCATGCCACTATTGTCATAAACTTGGACATCTAATGCATGAATGTAGGTTGATGGAAAAGGATGATCTGAGTGCTAGAAAATATCATGATAAAAATCCTTCATTTCAGAAAAAAGGAATTGAATGTTTTCATTGTGGTAAGTTAGGACACAAGATTACACAATGCTGGTTTGTTAATGATAAGAAAAAATCACATTCATATCATGCTAAATTTCATGCAAACAGTCATGATGTTAACAAGAACAAGTTTGATTCAATAACCCAGCATATGACATGCTTTAATTATGAAAATTGGGTCATAAGAGATTTGAATGCTGGCTGAATGCTGGTGGGAGAAATTCTAATTCATGCTTTCACTGTGGCAAGATGGGCCACATTGCAGCCCAATGTTGGCATGCTCAGGGAAGGAAGTCTAACTATAAATCTGATAAATTCCCTGTCAATAGAAACACTTCTGGTAGAAATGGATTTGTTTTTGAAAGGAAAACTCTTGCATGTCTTAAGTGTGGTAAGTTAGGCCACAGAGCTAGAGATTGTTGGCAAACTAAAAATGGAAGAAGAAATGTTCATGTAAACATCAGAGAATTTCATTCACGTGCACATAGGTTTCATGAGTAAACTAATGTGCACATCAAGAACACAAAAACTGCTGTTTCATGTCGTTATTGTGGTGGCTTTGGGCATTCTATGAATAATTGTTCGGTAATGAAAACAGATGATCTATTTGCCCAGAAAAAGTTAAGAGTGCCATTCAAGGGGATCACTATCATTTCAGGACCCAAGACTGCTTGGGCACCTGTTTGTGCAAAATAAACTTTGTTTTGCAGGTGTGCCTTGGGATTGAGAAAATAAGAGGGGTAAATAAGCCAAGACACTCAAAAGCAAACCCCTTTCTGAACTTTTCAGGTAAATTCTCTGTATTTCATGTTCTAAAATTCATTGCATATCTTGTTTGATGTGTTCATGCATATTTGTCATCCTTTGCACACTATGAGTATTCATGTCTCTCAATGCTCATACTGAATTGTCTGTTTAGATATTAGAATGAGAATGAACTTGCATTTCTGAAAATCTGAATAAACTGAATTTGAAGCCTGTATGTGATATCATGCATGACCACTATGGTATATCAAATGGTAAGCTACCAAAAGGCAGGTGAAGTCTATCTGGAGGTTTTTACTATGTGTGAAGTGGTCTTTTAGACCAAATTCTCCGCTTAGTACCATGGGTCATATTGCTTAGTAGGGCAGTCTGAATGAGCATGAGTCACAAAATCATATGTTCGCCCTCATTGCAAACATTGCATGTATACAGGGGGAGTTTGTTGAGTCTTTGCATGTCTTTGCATACATGTAGTTAATTGCATTGCATTTCATTACATTGAAAATGCCAAAAAGATTGATTGAATGTATATTGTCAGGGGGAGTCAATGCATTGCATGCAGATTGTCAAATGCATACACTTGTTATAAGTCATTACATGTTATCCTTGAAAATCCTGAAACATGCCAGACCTCCTGTTATCTTGCTTGGTGTGCATATCCTCTTTATTGATTCTATTGATAAACCTTGATCATATCAGAAAACTTTGGGCTACAAAATCACTTATTTTTGCTGGATTTCTTCTATTAGTCATTCATGAAGATTTCAATGGGGCATGTCTAGATCATAAATCTGAAAACACTTGAACTAGGAATCTTCTATTATACAATTTTATGAATGTCTGAAATAACTCAGGTGGTTTAAGTTTAATGTATCCATTGAGTTTGTCTTTAAATCTCTTAAAAATATCTGAATCATGTTTAATAAACTTTAACCAACTGTTTCATGCTGTGTCTTGTAAAAACTTCTGAAATATGCACTATTGATTACATGGCTTTAGTACATGAAATTAGTATTGATTTGAAGCAAATGAGCTTTCTGAATTGTCTAAAGGGTAATTAATTATCAGAGTAATGACTTTGGTCACTGAGAAATAATGTCCAAAGGACTGTGTCATGAGGTGCCATAGTAAACTCTGCTTTAGAATGATTGATAATCTGGCAGAGCAATGGCATGCACACTGAGAAATATATCTCACTCATCAAGAAATGAGTTGAGGTATGTCATGAGGTGTAAATGTTAACTCTTTTAATATAAAGCATGACTGTTAGTCACACTAAGTGCTTAGGGATATTGGCGTCTGAATCAACGTATATCCTCTAGTTACAAGGTGTGCACTGAACTAGAGTGCTCGTAAAATTTGTAGCATGAAAATTTGTTGAACAAATTGTAATATTTGAATATTGATGTAAAAATCAAATTGCTATAACTCTAGACAAAATCACATGACTTCATAATTGCTTGATCTCAATACTAGTGAATGTAATTCCGAAAGAAGTCAATAAATTTGATTATGTAAGAGAAAGGGAAGTTAATCAAGATATAAATATGAGGGCTTGGTTCATTTTTATTAAACCGTGATTTTAGATATAAATATAAAATTTTATTGATAAACTTTACATACATCATGTTTAAACCATGCTGATCAATAAAGATCATTCATAAGCCCTTATAATGGAAGACTTTGAAAAATTATGTTTTGTATTTATGAGATTGGTATCTCCTTGAAAATCTTACTGAATTCCTTGTGTTTGGAGCTTAGTTAAAATTCTTTTCCTCACTGTCCTTGATTCATCATGACCAGAACTTATCTATTTATTCAGGGGGAGCTTCCTTGTCATATGAATCATGCTGCATAGAAATTCTTAAAGGGGGAGAATTATGTGCTTGCATTCATACATTTAGGGGGAGTTCTTGCATTTATTGTTGCATCTGCATATCTGCATTCATACCTCTCCATGGTTCATCTTGATAATAATAAGGGGGAGAAATTGGCTGAGTCATAATTATGTTTGAACTTCCTTCTCAAACTATTTTCTTTTTTTGATGAAGTCAAAGGAAGAGAATAGTTTGAAGTCATCAGAATGACTCACAATGTTGCCATCATCAAAAAGGGGGAGATTGTTGTGCCCCTGTGGTTTTGATGATTGGTTTTGATGTGAGTCAAACACTGTGAGTCACCATGTGATGTTCAGTCATTAACATTTTGTCAGATCATAAAGCATTCATATGTTCAGTCATTCTGTCAGATCATAAAGTATGCTTGTGGAAGTCCTGCACATTGCATTCTGCATACATAAAGTCTACACATTGCCTTGCTGCATTACA
Source organism: Amorphophallus konjac (assembly GCA_022559845.1). Classification (NCBI taxonomy): domain Eukaryota; kingdom Viridiplantae; phylum Streptophyta; class Magnoliopsida; order Alismatales; family Araceae; genus Amorphophallus; species Amorphophallus konjac. The sequence continues at coordinate 17,802 of JAHNEJ010003571.1, read as the reverse complement.
CAGGCATTCGAAGTCTATACATCGTCAGTTGCAGGCACAGCAAGTCTGTACATCCCTTCGTGGCATATAAAGTCTGCACATTCCTTTCTGTTATGTTTGTGCGTTGCATGCATTTATGGTCAATGCGTGTTCATTGTGCATGTGTGCAACATCTCTCAAGTCTATACAACTACTGCTTCAAGCATGAACACAAGTCTGTACATTCTAGTTTCAGGCATGAACACAAGTCTACACACTCTCTGCTGATATGTTTGTGCATGTGATAAGCCAATGCATTTCATGTCTCTCGTGCATTTTCAAGTCTATACACTTGTTAAGATTCGTCTCACTTAGCGTCTTTGAGCATGGAGCATTGAAGTCAGTACAGCCTTTGCATTGCACTTAAAGTCTATACATTATTTGTTCAGCACACACATGAAGTCTGTACACACTTCATTGTGCATGCATGCATCATCTCATTAAGTATGTACATCCATTAGCTGATAGCTGAGCAAGTCTATACATTCTTTAGCTCAGCTCGCAGCTGAGTCTGAAGTCTGTACAGCCTGTTCTTCATACAAGTCTGTACATGCATTAACTGTGAGCATGGCATAGTCAGTACATTGTTCGTTGCAAGCCATTGTGCACGCATGACTAAGTCTGTACATTGTCTTTGCTGCAACACACAAGTCTCTACATAGGTTGCAAGTCTGTACAGCTAGTGGCAAGTCAGTGCATCCATATTCATTGTACATACTTTCTCATGTGCACAATGCATTTAGTGTATCATGTCTATACATCGTTCTAGCATACACACACTCAAGTGTATACATTCCTCAATGGCTGGGCATCGTTTGTTCAGCAAGTCTGTACATCGCCCTAGGTTGCATTATCAAGTCTGTACATCCACCGTCTCATTCAAGTCTATACATTGCTTCTAGCATGCACACACACACCCAAGTCTATACATTGTATCGTCCTGAGACTAAGTCTGCTCACCACCGTCTTACTTAGCGTTGTAGATTCTAATTAGAAAATCCACACTTAAACAAAAAAATGATAAGAATAAGCAATAAAAATAACAATAAAATAGCACGAGGTGCTAATGGGGAAAAGATGTGATCGCCAGAGACGCGAGGGTCTCGAAGAGGAGATGATATAGGGAAAGTGATCGCAAAATACCTCAAATATGCGGGGGATGTGAGTACTCCTTTTCTCTTCAAATCGGCCGGCCGATGAAGAGAGTTCTTCAACTAATTACCCTTGCAAAAAAAAACACAAACACCAATAAAATATGGATTAGCAAATGGTGAGTGTAGCATCAATTCTATATGAATATATGAGCATTAAAATTGTAAAAAGACACACCTTAAGGGGGTGGCCCTTAAACCCCTATGCAAAGAGGGTATGGGATATGAATGAATGCATGAAAATATAATGGGGAAAGAGATTAGGGGAAAGAGTGCAAGAGTGCACTAAGGGGAGATCTCAATATGATTAAGATAAAAGAAAAAAAATCGATATAATAACATGATGCATGCATATGAATTATGAATTAAAATGAAAGGGGAGGAGATGAGATAAAAAAAAAATCTGTTTGATTGGTTGCTCTTTTGGCTTTAATCTTCGGTGGGGAGAAGCTTCAAAGGACGAAGACTTGAAGTTGATGTGAAGAAGTCCCTTCCTTCAGCCGAGCACCTTCGGTTCCCTGTAAAAGGAAAACAAAACAGAAGAAAAAAAGAAGAACACACAGGAGAAAAAAAAAGACGAAGAAGAAGAATAAGTAAAAAGAAGATTAAGAAAGGAGAAGACGGAGGAGAAGAAAGAGGCAGCACAGGAGAATAAGAAGATAAAAGACAGAAAAGAATGCGAAGGAGAATAAGAAGAATCAGAAGAAAAGAAAAGGAATACGGAGAAAGAAGAAAAAATAGAGGAATAAGAAGAATAAGAAGAAAATATGAAAGGACTCTGGAACCTCAGAAAGAATCGATTGGGCCCTTTAAATAGGGTTCAAATCAAGGGATAAACAAAGGTAAGAGATAACAATGGTAGTGTTTATCAAAAGCAAGAGTCCAATCGAGCAAGGTGGCTGAACAAGGTAGGGCTCTGCGAAGGAAAGGCCGGAAAAGGAAGGACTCTGGAGATGAAACACGACCTGGGTAGGGGCGTCATTTCAAAAATTGACGACCTTCAAAGAGGGCGTTATTTAAAACACGACTTAGATTAAGACGTTAATTAAAAAAATCAAAATAGGGTCATTTTTTATTTTTTAATATTATTTTCCTATTTTTTAGGTGAGGTGCATCTCGTCGCCCTGATTCCAACGACTATTTTTGTGAATTTTTCTGACATCCGGAAGGCCACCAAATCATCTCTGGAAGGGGTTGAAAAATAATATTAAAATATTCAATTTGAAAGACACGCCCTGACGTACGTCGTGAATTTGATTTTCTATTTTTTTTATTCTTTTCGAATTCAAAATAACGCCCATGATTAAGTTGTTAATTCTTAAAAAATTCTGAAAAATTCCCAGAAAAATCCAGAAAAATGGAAATTTGAAAGAATAGACGCCCTCCACTATAGTCGTTAATTTTTTAAGAAACGCCCATGTATAAGTCGTTATTTAAAAGACGCCCCACGTCAAGCCGTTATTTCAGAAAAATAGGGGAAAAATGCCCAAAAAATCCAAAAAAATCCAGAAAAATCCAGAAAAATAGGGGAAAATAGGAAAAGAGATAAAAAAGGGGAGAAATCCAAGAAAAGTGGGGAAAACCACTCAAACAAAGCTAATTTGAGGGTCAAATTGGGGCGTTACAAGGTAATATGAGGTGTACTCAGAATAACGTCAATTTTGGCGTGTCTACAGCTGCCCCGCCTTGGCGTCTGCTTTGCAAGGGAGCAGAGCAAACTGAAAAGTAGATGCCAAGGTGTGATGAGACACGCAATCGACATCACTTGATGAGAATTGAAATCAGAAGCACGAGAGGAAGCAATCTCGGGAAATTCAATGAAACCAACGATGTTTGGATAAAAGGGGGAGATGTGCACGCGGTGCACGAAGGAGAATGATCAACTTCCAGCGCGGTGGAAGTACCCCAGGTCACAAACCTGTAGATTTCACCATTGGGGAGCGGTTACCAGCCATGTGGACGTGCTGCAGCCAAGGTGGATCAAGGGAAAAGGATTAAAATAAGATGATAGAAATCCAAACAAGGAGCTTCCGAAAAATGACCCAAAACAGCGACAAAACGCACTGAAGACACAATTCAGGCATGAAAATCTCATATCTCGAAGATTAAGATCAATTCAACCCTCAAAACAGCTTATGAGAATGATTTTTCACAATTGATTCAAATTCCTACATGAATGCATGCTGGGTTAAAGGAAAAATAAATCAAACGAAAATATAAGATAATCAAGGATAATATTGTTAAACTGCCAAGACTGGGTCAAGAAACCAATTTCGCGAGCTGATACTAAGCCGAAGCCCGTTTATCCACGCACCAATTCGCAAAAAGGGAACCATCGTCCCCAGTCTTGGATGGCTCAACGGCCTATCCGTGTGACTAAGACTCCTCTGGAATCATCATTGTTTTTGATGAAGGGGAACTCAAATCCAGATTTACCAAAGCCACAAGGTCCTTGATATAATCTAGTAGCGTATGTAACATATAGTAAAATGCATACAGGAGATGGTGATATCAATAAGCATGGGAACTGAGAAATGAGCTGCAAGCACCGCGGGGCTTTGATGATGATGCCCAGTCGGCGGGACCAAGAGCTTCTTATCCTGCGCTCAAAAATTCATTAGCCAAGATATAAAAGATAACAAACAATGAAGAAGGCATTTAAGCATAGCAATCATCAAAGCATCAATTATAGCATGTATATGGCATGAATAGCATAAGTCACATCATAGCATTGTTTGTTGTTTTATCATAAGGAGACAATCTGGCTAATCAAGATTTGGAGATGAATGATCAAGATCTGATATAATGCCCATCGGCGGAGTGATCAGATGAAATTAGCAGGAGTTGATTAAAAAAATTTGGAGATGAATAATCATGAGATATGATAATCAGAATGATATAGGGAGATGATAACCAAAAGATGCCCAGGGTGGCATGTCATGAGAATATCGGGAGAATCAATAGATTGATAGCAATGAGTGGAGATAGGACTCATCCCGTGCTTTTGGTCTCTGCAAAGCTGTTCCTGCAAAACACCATCAGAAAATACAATGCAAATTTTTGGATTTTGAAAATATGCAAATTTTTATGAGTTTTGGAAAAGATATTCAAAATTTTTATGAATTTTGATCAATATGCAAATTTTTGTGGGTTTTTAGGAAAATATTCAAATTTTTATGAAGTTTTTGAGAAATATCCAATTTTTATGGATTTTTATCAATATGCGAATTTTTGTTTGATTTTGGCTTAGACATTGTTAATGCAGCATCAAAGGGTTGTTTTTGAACCACTGGCTAGGGGTCCTTGTTCCTTCCCTTTTCGCTAAGGAAACTGCCCAAAGCTGGACGTGCATTGAAAGTGGCGCCCTATAACCGACCGCCTTTGATCAACGGTGCCCCTACCAAGGCCATACCCGAGAAACATTCGGTCTTGGAGGGAGAAGAGAAGAATAATTGGAGATAAGCTTTATACAGGATGGGAGATGTCGGGACTTGAATTCCTTCCAAGGTGTTAACCCTCAAAGAGGTAGTCTGTTGCGCCGGGGCTTTATGCCTTTGATTTTTAGACCCTTGACATGCATACGGCCAGGGTTTTCCCTGCGGGGACTTTGCCACTCTTGACATGCCATAATTCATACTTTTGCTTTTATCAAAATTTTGATTTGATTTCCATAATAGCCCTTGTGGCAAGATTTATCATGAAAGCTCATATGAAAACTCATATTAATTTCGGGTCAAGACTGCCCCTATTTGAGACTCCTCTCGTATTGGTGAGTACCGAGGTTGGTCATCTTATCCGTCAACCTCTTGCCCCTGCATGTGGCCGAATAAAGAAGAGAAAAGACTTTCAGATATTCTCATGGCATGGCCAAGATAGCAACGGTGTTTATCAAAGAGCCGGCTAAGGACACCGTGAAGTATGTGCGGTGCCCAGCTGAGGGTTGCTCTTAACAAGCAGGGAGAGAATGTTGAATTCCCAGCGCGGGTTTTTATTAACCAGAGGTGCTGCAAAAGCAAGCCTAAAGACTCTTTTGAGAATGATTTAGTAAAGATAAAGATATGACCTAGGATAAAGGTCTTAACTACCACTCTTAATCTTGTTAAGAAGCACTTCATTTTGAAAATCATGCGTGAAGCAATGAGGGAATGATATCATCAAAATGCATACTTACGCCAATATGTTACCTTGCAACCTTTGTAGAAGCAGTTGTCAGAGGCGAGGTTGATCATCGTGGGATTTGTCCTCTTTGGCAGTCAAAAGGATTGGAAGCAAAGGATTTTGGGAGTGGCTTAACAAGAATGAGTGGTGCTCAAACCAGACTTAGACGAATAAGGAGAAAAGAAAAGAGGCGAGGGCTAGAACTCCCTCACTAAGGCGCAGAGACCCTGATCACATGGAACAATCTACAGAAGAAGTGAAGAATTAGAAGGATGAGTGAGGACTAAAGCCTCGAAAGCAGTGAGAGAAAGAGCAGATGCCCAAGGCAGTGGATGTGGAAGAAGTTGGGTCGGACCCATGATTAGGAGGAACTAGAAGAAGAAATTGATAGATGGAAAGAGGCGGATCCGGAGGGTCCGGAGGCAGAGGAGGAGAATCATGAGCGGAAGAATCATCCGGAGGCTCCGGAGGGATAAAATATCGAGGGACACGGTGCCCTGGGAAGAAATAGGGAAAAAGATGATGAAAAAGGAAGAAAAAAATGAAGGATGTGATATCTTGGAAGAACAAAAAGATGAATCGAAGAAAGATGGAGGGTCCGGAGGTTCCGGAGGGAGGAAATGCCGAGGGACGCGATGCCCAGGGAGGAGAGAAAAATCCGGGGGTTCCAGAGGAATGAAATCAGGAAGGAGAAGGTGGAAAGAGGCGTCGTGCCCGAGGGAAAAGTCCGGAGGTTCCGGAGGAAGCAAATAAAGAAGGTGGAGAGGGGCGTCGTGCCCAAAGGGAAAGTCCGGAGGTTCCGGAAGAAGCAAATGCCGAGGGACGCGATGCCCAGGGAGGAGAGAAAAATCCGGAGGTTCCGGAGGAATGAAATCAGGAAGGAGAAGGTGGAAAGGGGCGTCGTGCCCAAAGGGAAAGTCCGGAGGTTCCGGAGGAGGAAAATGAAAAAGGTGGAGAGGGGCGTCGTGCCCAAAGGGAAAGTCCGGAGGTTCCGGAGGAATAGAATCAGAAAGGGCGAGATGCCTAAAGAGGAGGGATAAAATTCCTGGAGGTTCCAGGGAGATAGCAGGAAAAGGGACGTAATGTCCCAGGGAGAGTGGACAAAAAGATGAAGATGACAGGATGAGAAATGCGGAATATCCGGAGGTACCGGAAGGCGGGGAAGATACGGGTTTGGAAACCCGGGAAGCAGGAGGTGCAAACGTATGCAAAATGATGGATGTAATGAATGCAAAGAATGGAATGAATGAATGAATGAAAAATGCATGAAATTCGAAGAAGATGAAGAATGTGAAGGGTGAGAAGGTGAGATCCTCCTCTTTTCCCTTGGAGTGGCCCATGAAGAAAAGGTGATTGAATGAACAAGAGTGGAAGAAATAGGGGACGACCCCTTAAGACAATTGCCCCTCCACGGCAGTGAACATGTACGACCAATTGGCCCAATAAAGGAAGCTTCAATAAATGACAACCCCCTTGGAAAGTGAAGATCAATAAGGTGAGGGAGTCGTAGAGTTGGAACATGAAGCATCGCCATGCCCATTGATGGTGATGAATATGGAATGTTGAATAAAATTGGCATTCGCCCCTTGTAAATGAATTCGGAATTCGAAGGTTTGAACAAAGGGTGCCCTGCCCGGCCTTCAAACGGCGTCAACGCTTGGCATCTATTGAGCAACGGCGATGACTTGGCTTCTTTGACCATGCTTGGCACAATAACCCGGATTGGCATCCGGTAAATGAATTCTTGCATCTTGAATGGCACAGTCGTGGCCAAAGTCTTCTTGCCCGGCTCTTGCTTATCCTTGGCGCAAGTAGCTGCAGAAGCACGCCCCTTCTGAGTAACAAAGGGAGGTGAGGCGGAGGCGGAAGGCTCCGTGGATGGTGGAGTTATAATGGAAGGTGTTGGCAAATGGGTGAATGGGGGCGGAGGTTCAAACACGTCGAGCTTCTCCCCTTGCTCGGAAGCAGTCGGGACGGGCTCGGATGCAAAAAGTGGTGGATCCTGCTCAGGACTAACCATGGGTAAAGGCGTAAGGCTATATGGTGGAGGAATAGGGGTCATAGGCATAGTGGAGGGTTGAAGTGATGGTAATGGTAGGCTAATTGGGGAAGTGGAGGCCGAGGTGGAGGCTAAAGGCATAATGGGGGAAGGTGTAATTGGTGGAGGTGTAACAATTGGCGGAGGTTTAACAATTAGTGGAGGCTTATTGCGGAGAAAGCGCCGAGCGGGGCAAGCGGTATTAGGAATGGGGTGAGACTCAAAATGCGCCGGCGTGGGTGATTGAAGTATCGACCCATCGTCGTAGCACCAGGAGGTCTCGGGAATAAGGGTTGGATTAGGGATGATGGCTTCGTCCTGAGCAGGGGGTTCATCAAATGAAAGCAGGGGAAGTGGGAAACGAAGGAAACTCGGAAGGGGTGCCTGCATAGCTTCATCATCATATACCGGCTCGGATTCTTCAATTGCCGGTTCTTGCTCGCTTGGAATATCAACGCCGTAGTCGTCCATCCTATCCTTCCATTCTCTCTCCATTCTTGTAATGTCATCCAAAGCCGCATAGAGAGGATTAACCGGAGTAGGAGGAGCGGGCCGTGAACTTGTAACCCTCTTTAATTGTTCCTCCATGGAAGCAATCTTATCAAAAATATTTTGCTGGAGGGGAGTAACATGAACAACAGAGGGTTGGCAGGGCATTGAAGGAGGGGCCGTATAAAGAGGCCGTGGAGGGGAATTAATGGGATAACCCGTAGAAGAACCTGGATGGGCCGGATTGCAAGGAATAAATGGGCCTTGGGGCCGTGTTGGAGGAGGAATAGAAGGAGGCGGGTGTCGGACCACCCGAGGAGGAGTGTGAATAGGAGGAGATGGGTAATGGGCTACCCGATTAGAGGAAGAAGGTGGTAGGTGATGGGCCACCCGTATAGGAATAGCAGGAGGAGGAGATGAAGGAGATGCACCCTCAACGGCAGCCTTAAGGGCCTGGATCTGTTGAGGGGTGAGATGATCTAATGCATGCAAGATTTGAGAGACCCTCTCATCATTGGGAGGAGACGGTCCCGGAGGAATAGTGGTTCGCAATTGAGGAGGGGAACCATAAGAATGGACACTGCCCATGGGTCGGGCATGACCATGAGAATAAGGACGTGGTCCCTTGAAAGAATGGTGAGAATGCTGATTAACATGTTGAAATTGAGGATATGAAGTGCTAGGTTGTGCATCCTCATGAATTGAATTGAACATGTTTCTATCATGGTAAGCCATTATATAATCAAAATTCTCAATAATTATGCAAATAAGCACACAAGTTGGAATGATTACCGTGATTTTGATTTGTTTGAACCTTGGTGAATTAATGATTTTATCAAAGTTTTGAATGATTCACACAAGGGGGGGAAACCTAGTTTCAATATGGTTTGAACTCCAATGCCAACTAGGGACCCTCTCTCACCACGTATATGGCCAACTAACTCGGGAACTTCAAGGTACAACCTGCCCGGCGTCCGTGAGGGAATCCACGGGTGCGGGGACTTACGGAGGCTTTGAAAAGGGATTTCCAGTCCAAAGAGACGGAATGCTCAATGGAGGGTCGTCCCGATTCCAAGAGGGTGTGTGGATCCTAATGAAGAGGAGGGGGGCTCCCAAACCAAAATGCAAATATGAATGCAGCAGGGAAAATCAAGCTAATCACAGCAAATGATCAATCAATAAAGATAAGCATGAATCATGATGAAAAATCACAGCCGGGAGGGTTCTGTAAACCCACAGTAAAAACACGCCCTGGCAGGGGGTGCTACTAAAAAAGGACACGACGGTGTGACTGTCGTGAATCAAAGCGAGGGGCCCAGGGCAGGGGAGACACGCCTTAGAGTGAGGCGCTATCAATAAAAGGACGCCCTGTCCAGCGGGCGTCAAATCAAAAACACACGCCCTGATGTGGGGCGCTAATCAAGTAAAAGACGCCCTGGAGCAGGGCGTGAATTCACAGGCAGCAATATAAAGCAGGAAAACCCTCAAATATGGCCCTGTCAGAGGGCGTGAAATATGAATAAGACGCCCTGGGTTAGGGCGTTAAATCAAAAAAAACGCCTCTGCCAGGGGCGTGACTTCACTTTCTCCAGAAAAACTTCACGGCCAGCAGTAATAGCACTCAATCACAACATCATGGCAATCACTAGAATAAGCATGCTCATCAAGAATTTTAAATAGGTGGAGATTCTAAGGAAGAGACAACAAAATGGCAAATCACTTAGGGAAGGGTAAAAAAACAATGGAGGGTGCCCGAGGGGCACAAAAGGGAGACGCACCGAGGGTGCAATAAGGGAGACGGCACACGCGGGTGCCTAAGGGGAAAGGGGTAATAAAGGAAGAACACAAAGTGTCCCACCGTGATCGCCAATTTGTAGATTTGATTTAAAATCCACACTTAAACAAAAAAATGATAAGCACGATCAATGAAATAATAATAGAATAGCACGAGGTGCTAATGGGGAAAAGATGTGATCGCCAGAGACACGAGGGTCTCAAAGAGGAGATTGATATGGTGAGATGATCGCAAAATACCTCTTGAAACGCGGTTGATTGTAGGTGTTTCCTTTCTCTTCAAATCGGCCGGCCGACGAAGAGAGTTCTTCACTTTTATTACCCTTGCAAAACAAAGACAACAACACCAAAAGATATGGATTAGAAACAATGGTGTAGCATCAAATTCAATAAAAATATATGAGCATGAAAGCATGTGCAAGAACACACCTTAAGGGGATTGCCCTTAAACCCCTATGCAAAAAGGGTATGGGAGATGATATGAATGATATGAAAAATATGAATAAAAATAGGGGGAAAGAGTGCAAGAGTTGCACTAAGGAGAGATCTCAATATGATAGTTGAGGAAAATCAATGAAAACAATGATATATGATGCATGATCTATAACAATAATGATAATGAAGATAAGAAGATTAATGAAGGGAAGATAAGATAAAAAAAATCTTTTTTTGTGGTTCCTTGGCTTGAATGCTCGATGGGGAGAAAGGCTTCAAAGGATGAAGCTTGATGTGAAGAAGCCTTCCCTTAGCCAAGCACCTTCGGTTCCTGTAAAAAGAAAAGAAGACAACAGAAGAAAAAAGGGAGGAAACAGAAGCAGAAGAAGAAAAATAAGAAGAGGAAGAAGGAGGATACGGAAGAAGAAGAAGAAGAATCAGAAGAAGAAGTAGAAAAAGAAGGAGACACGTAGAAGACAGAAGAAAAAGGGGAAAGAAGAAAAAGAAGAAGAACGCAGGGGAGAATAAAAATTATCGGAACCAACCCCTTAACAGAGGCGAGAGCCTCTATTAATAGGTTAGGAAAAGGTGATAAGAAGGGAAGAGATTAAAGGAGGAAGGGATAAGAACAGCAAGAGCCCAAATAGAGGAGGAGTCTAACGAGGCAAGGACTCTCCGGGGAAAGGCTGCGTTCGAGCAGAACACAAAGGGTGAAACACGACCTGGATAGGGGCGTCAATTCTGAAATTGACGACCTACACAAAGGCGTTATTTAAAACACGACTTAGATTAGGACGTTAATTCAAAAGTTCAAAATAGGGTTATTTTTTATTTCTCAATATTATTTTCCCATTTTTTAGGTGAAGGTGCATCTCGTCGCCCTGATTCCAACGACTATTTTTGTGAATTTTTCTGACATTCGGAAGGCCACCAAATCACCTCTGGAAGGAGTTAAAAATAATATTAAAATATTCAATTTGAAAGACACGCCCTCGCGTACGTCGTGAATTTAATTTTCTATTTTTTTTATTCTTTTCGAATTCAAAATAACGCCCATGGTTAAGTCGTTAATTCTCAAAAAATTCCGAAAAATTCTCAGAAAAATCTAGAAAAATGGAAATTTGAAAGAATGGACGCCCTCCACTATAGTCGTTAATTTTTTAAGAAACGCCCATGTATAAGTCGTTATTTAAAAGACGCCCCACGTCAAGCCGTTATTTCAGAAAAATAGGGGAAAAATACCCAAAAAATCCAAAAAAATCCAGAAAAATCCAGAAAAATAGGGGAAAATAGGAAAAGAGATAAAAAGGGGAGAAATCTAAGAAAAGTAGGGAAAACCACTCAAACAAAGCTAATTTGAGGGTCAAATTGGGGCGTTACAAGGTAATATGAGGTGTACTCAGAGTAACGTCAATTTTGGTGTGTCTACAAGCGTCTCTGTGCATACCTTCAAGTCTATACATTGTAAGACCAAGTCTATGCATGCATCGTCTCATGCATCGTCTCATGCATCGTCTTTCAAGTCTATACATCGTGTGCTTCGAGCATTCAAGTATGCACACTGGTGTCGTCGTTTGCATGATCAAGTCTATACAGACTTAGTCCATGCGTAAGCACAGCAAGTCTGTACATTGGTTTTGTCATGCACATAAATGTCCAAGTCTATACATTCTCTGATGATATCCTTGTGCATCATTTCACAAGTCTGAATAGTGTCTAGTTGCACGCCACACGACATAGCAAGTCCATACATTCTTCGGATGGCATCAACTAAGTCTGTTCATTCATTATTTTAAAGTCTGTACATGGTTGCCTTGTTGACTTAGTAAGTCTATACATTTGCTATGGCTTGTTCATGCATCGTTCTCATCAAGTCTGTACATTGCTTGACAGCACGCCTGAGCACTCATCGCCAATGTACACACTCTCCTCTATGCATTTGTTCATTGTTCAAAACAAGTTTGTACATAGTTCTCGCGTGCACACTAAGTCCATACACTCAATGCTGCATCATGTCTGTACACGCTTTGTTAAAAGTCTGAACCAACTCTGTACATCCCTCTAATATCTTCTTATGACTGCTTGACAGGTACATCCTTCGAGAAGAAAATGTTTGGGCACGCGATCCGAGGTTGGCACCTGGCACGTGATCCGAGGTGTACTCTGGATAAAGAGGGCACAAGCCCTACACACGCCCTAGCTGCTGCTATATATATGTAGCTTCTTCCTCAGGAGAAGACAGATCGAGATAGTAGGAGAGAGCAACAGAGAGGCAGAGAGCAGAAGAAGAAGAAGAAGAAGAAGAAGAAGAAGAAGAAGAAGAAGAAGAAAGAAGTTGCAAAAGAAGAAAAGAAAAGAAGAGCAGAGAGAATAGGAAGAAAAAGAAGAAGAGTGAAGATAGACTGAGAGCTCGTGAAGAAGAAGAAAAAGAGAAAGAGAGATAGAGAGAGGGTTCGTGAAGAAGAAGAAAGAGGATTCATAAGAAGATTTGCTCACTGGCATTTGGATCAAATCCAAGCCATACTTGCTCCTGCGAGAGCTACATTTTACATTGCATTTTCAGCTTTCAGCTTTCTGATTGTTGTATTTTTGTTTCTTATTTTTACTTTACACTTCCCTGGCTTGTTGATAAGTGTGTATTTTTATATCTTAATTCATCATTATACACATTTTTATGAGCTTAAATAACAATAAATATACACTTCTCACACTTACTGTTGATTTAGAATCCAATGTTTAATTTTTGAAAATTAAATAGTTTTAATAATGATTTTTATGTATTTATGCAGGCACGCAATACGAGGAAAGCTCCAAGAAAAAGAAAAAAAAGAAAATAAAGTTATATGTTGAACTGGGCCAGAAGCCCAGGAAATTGTTCAAAAAGAAAATAAAAAAATTAGAAAAAAAATTATTTGATATTTTTTAGAATTTTCTAACAATATATATACTAGATATATAGATATATATAATATATATATATATATATATATATATATATATATATATATATATATATATATATATATATATATATATATATATAAGTTTTAAAACAACCGCCCCCTTCCCGCCTTCGCCGCCCGCGCACGGGCGACGAGGTCGGCGAAGGCGGAGGGCGGGGGGATCGTGGACGCGGCACAACCGCATTACGCGGTCGGCAGGCGACGCGGGCGCGTGCGCCCGCGTGCGACACGCGGCGGCGAGATGATGGACGGCGCATGGCGGGCCCACGGCGGCGGCTTCACGCGAAGGCGGCGACGGTCGGCGCAACGCGCCCGCCGACCAAGAAGAGAGAAGAAGAGAGAGAAAGAGAGAAGAAAAGCCTAGAAAAGAGGCCAGAAAAATCTGAAAAAAATTCCAAAAAAATACAAAACGTGTGCAACACATGATAGCACATAATTTGGGTCAAAATAGCAGCCATTTGGTTGATTCACATTGGCAAAATATTCACACTATCTAAGGTGTTATATATGACCCTATATAAAGGGCATTCATTTGTAATGTTAGTGATGAGGAAGGGTTGTGAAGGAGAGAGGTTAGCTTAGGAGTAGGAAGCTATGGATTGCTAAGAGTTCTTTGTGTTCTTGAAGTTATTTCATGTTGGCCTTAGTTTGGTTTCATAAGGTGTTGTTTGTAAGATCATTTGATGAAAAAGTTGTAAGTTGAATTTGTTTTAATGAAAGTTTGATTTGAGTATTCAGTCTTTTCTTACTCTATTTATTTGTTGTTATGATCCCTATTTCAAATTCTTATTTTCATAAAAGTTGTTCGTTTTTAAGTGTTCTTCAACTTCTCTTTTTATCATTTCTTCCAATTCTCTCTAGATTAGAAGTTATTTCTAGTTTACTTAAGTGTTATCCTATGTAATTACTGTTCATACGTGGTGATATCTTCTGCCATTTCTTCATTTTGAAGCATTTCCTATCTTAAATTTACTCTGAGTTCTTCATAAAAGTTGTTCCTTACTTGTAGATCTAAGTTTTGTTCTTCTACTACTTCTCCAAATTCTGCTTATTTTGTGTGTTAGAATTAATTTTCAACGTTCTGATTTTTACTCTGTTACTGTTCATCCGAACCAATAGGTCATAGTTTTTCAAGTTTTTTATTATCTTCCTTTCATTTTCTGTTTCTGTGTTCTTCATAAACGTTCTTCATATTTTTATTCTCTACAACTTTCATTTAGTTCACTTTGTCTAATTCCTTCTAGATTTCAAATTATTCTTTACCTTCCAAACCTCTATTTCAATAGATTTCTGTTGTAATTGCCACTTGTGTTTCCACTTGTGTTTTGTTTCAATTTCAATCCAAACCATTTCTTCACGGTTTCATCACACATACCCAAAGCGGTAAGTCTTCTTCAAATCATCTCATGGCATCGACTTCCAAGGCGGAGCGATCTTCATCAAAGGCTCGGCGTGGAAACGACGGCATTCTTCAAATTGGCTAAATTTCATTTACTTATCTCTTGTCATTTAAAGTTGCAATTTCAATTTCTTTAGTGATAATCGCACTCCACAAACAAAATTTGATTTTTCAAACATAAAGGTATTTCCAACTTGAACTAAAATCAAACTTCTCTCCCCGTGGGATCGACCCGTATTCACCACTGTACTCGTATTTTCAAAAATCATTCGAGTGAGTGAGTGCGGTTATAAAATTTGAAATTTGTGTGGCACGGCATTTTTAAACGACGACTGTCGAGCGCATCAAATTTTTGGCGCCGTTGTCGGGGAGAGAAATTATGTTGATAGTTGGATATTCTTGTGTTTGGTGTATATATGTAAATATTAATTTTGCTCTTTTTACTTGTGCAGGAAAAAAAAAATCAGAAAATCAAAGAAAGAGAAAAATCGGACCTACAATCCTCAGAAAATGAAGCGTCGATGAAAGCCCGGAAGCATTGCTAAAGGGCCGAAACGTCGAAACATGTTCTATTTTTCTGATTTCTGAAAAAATCCTTACAAAAATCTAAAAATTTCTTGAAAACTCTATAAAAATCAAAACATCAAAACGAAAGATATTTTTATGCTGGTTAGATAGGTTCATTAATTAAAAACAAAAAAAAGATACTTGCATCAAAAATCAAAAAAAAAAAATTACATTTCAAGATTAGAAACCACACATCATGTTTTAGGTCATGTATCATTTAGCATATGATTTCTTTTCCTTTTGATTTAAATTACTGTCATTGCATTTTAAAGATTGCGAGGGGCAAGGTACGTTCTACTTATCCTCTTTTGGCATGCATATTGCATAAGAACCCCTTGTTTGAAATTGTGGTGTGCATTTCATTTCAAAATACCTTAAGGGTGATACCTCTAAATAACATAAGGTGGGGATTTCATCACCCTTCCTTAGCCCAAAAATCACATTTCCCTTGCATCTTTGCATGACCTACGCCATAAATAAAAGTCAGTAAACGTTGGCCCTAGGATCACACTGTGGTTCTTGTGTTATTTGGGTCTACCCTCATATGAAGACCGGTGCCTAAGGCAAGATGGTCGGACGGCAAACGCCTTAAGCGGGCTAGTGGTTTGGCATAATAAGGTCCCTACGAAAGTAGGGGGAACCTCCCACTTCCCCACCCCTTACCTGGCTGGTGGTCATATTGAGGGTAAACTTAAGTTTCATTTTAATCACTTTGTGAAACCATATTCGTAGGTCTGAGTCGCATCTAGATCATTGGATAATTTGTGTTAACTTGTTTGTGGTTGCATAAAAAAAATAAAAATAAAAAAATAAAAAATCACAAATCTACGCCTATGCAGGAGCACTTTTATCCTTCTACTTAGAAGCCCTCAACCTGTATTCAACTCCCTGACATTCTCGTTGATCAATATGAGATTCGCCCTAGTCTCATCCAGATGCTCCCATCTTTTTATGGGAATCTCAATGAAAATCCTTATAGGCATCTAGATGATTTTCTAGAAGTTTGCTCCATGATTAAAATTCAGAATTTTAATGATGATGCCCTTAAGTTGATCTTATTTCCATTCTCATTGAAAGATAAAGCAAAATGTTGGTTAAGGAGTTTTGGAAAGATTATCAGAACTTGGGATGCTATGCAGTTAGAATTTTTGAAAAATTTTTACCCCATAGGCCAAACCAACATGATGAGAAGGGCGATTACAGGATTTACTCAACGTCCGGGAGAGCAAATTCATGAGTCTTGGGAGAGATTGAAGGATTTGATAAGTCAATGTCCACACCATGGGTTGCCTAAATGGCAAATTATATTTACATTTTATGAGGGGTTATCCGATTATGATAGGCAAATGGTGGATATATATTGTGGAGGGGCATTTTTGAGCAAAAGTGAAGATGAGGCATATAATCTGTTTGAAATTTTAAGTGAAAATTCGATAAATCGTGCCTCTATCTTATCTCATCAACAATCTGTAGGACCTAACAAACAGGCTGAAAACTCAATCCACACTGGCATGGAAGTCTGTGAATTCTGTGCTAGTCTAACTCACCATGTGAGTCAGTGTCCTACTATAGCCCGACTCTCTCCAGTCATCCAAGCACAGGTCCAAAATGCCCTAGGATTCTCTCAGCCCAAGCTTGCTACGTTTTCAGATTACAATCTTGGCTGGAGTAATCACACAAATTTGCCTTGGATGGATCCACCATTTCAAGCCCATATGTCTGAATTTTCACCCCAAGCAACCTACGAGCGGCCCATGTGTACTCAACCTCCGCTCAACTCATCTCACCCAAATTTTGGATTCAACATGGATACTAGGGGTGATTCACCGGGCCACTGCTTTGACCCTCAAAGCGTGTACTCTCAGTCTACCTATCAACCCTCTCCTTCAACCTTACACCAACCCCCTCAATATGTGAACGATGATGACGATGACAGTCTTCTGCCTGTCATTTTGGCTCAAGATATCACTATTGAGAGTGAGGGGGTGTGTGCACGTAATACCATGATAAAGGAAGAAAAGGAAGTAGGGGGTGAATTGACGGATAATGATGCTCATAAAGATGATCATGTCACCTCATTCTCTGAATGTTTTGAGATTGAGAATACTACGGTAAAGGATAATGGCCCAAACAACTCAATTGAGGAAATGAATCAAGAGGAGGATTACGTTGTAAGTAATAAAATTGTTGATTTAATGGAACCAAATTCTGAATATCCTCCTTCTCTGGAAGAACATGATGATGGGGCCTTATTAGAAAAGTTTACGTTTCATCTACCGACCCCATTTCTGAAAAATTTGAGTGATAATTCTCAGTTGAGTACGGAGTGTGATGAGTGGCCCGTCTTAGAGAACTTCACATTTGATATGACCTCTGATGAAAGGGCCGGGCTAGAATCATTTACATTTCCTCCATCCACCCCATTGTTGGACAATTTGGTTAACAATCCTCAGATGAGTGAGGGCTATGATGACGGGGTTTCATTAGAAAATTTTAAATTTGATCTAACCCCTGAGGCCTATCCAATGACATCTGAATCTGTGGATGAGTTAGTGTTTCCTTCTACTTTTTCCCTTTCAGTTAAGCCTCTCCAATTTGAGATTCTCGGACCTGAGGAGGATGTGCCAACCACATTCATCTTCAATTTACCTTCCTCTCAGGAAGATAAATTGATCAATGCTCTTAAAGTTCATGAGGCTGTTACTGAAAGAAACGTGGCTAAGGATGACAATAATGTTCCTAAGCTACCAGGCCCTAAACAAGTATCCATGGAGGAAGTCATTCCTAAAG